>VDFB02377962.1:0-130015 GCA_007258455.2 Sequoia sempervirens
AATAGGAATTGACACTAGTCTAGTAGTTGAAGTTGGTCCTTCTAGGAGTTCAATATGAACTTCCAACACCCTAGGAAATTAGCCACCAAACCAAAATATCTTCTACAAGAGAGAAATAGAAAGAATATGTTGCTTAATTATTGATGCAAGATTGATTGGTTGAATATGAAATGTACATGATATGCCTTTCATATAAATATAAGGTTGAGAGATAAGATTAAACAAGATCATGACATGTGTCTTAAACTTGTACAATGAGACAACTACCTCAATAGTTATTAAATGACCTAGGATGCTAGAATTAAATGCCAAGATAAGATAAGATAAGATCACATGAAACCTAAGACTTCTAGAAATATTCCATAGGACCTAAGTAAACTTAACATATGAATAAGACCTACTAGTGAACTAGTTAGGTAAACTACCATATTCACACCAACACCTCCATTAAGTGCAACTGAGGGAGGAAAAATCCAATGCAAATGATGCAAGGATGGGTCCTAACTAGTAGGCCATGTTAGGTACCCATTTAAAAATGTAATCTCTCGCAAAAAGAGAAAAAGAGAAAACCTAGTGTGACAAAATTCCTCTCCAAAAGAGAGAAAGGATACAATAAAGTTCCCCTTCATAAAAAGAAAATAAGATAGACTATATAGACCCGCCATAATGAGATAACTTGATGCAAAGAAACACTGGAAGAGCACTATGGTGTAAACTCTGGAACCTTAATCATAGAAACAAAGGGAAAGATAAGTCTAATGCTAGAAACACTAGAATCTCTCAAGTGTTGGAGCAACTCTAGAATGATATTAAAGAAACAAAAGAAAATATTTACTATCTTAATGCCAAGTAACACTAGAAAACTCTCGATATGGAGTAACCTTGAAATCTAATTGAAGCAATAGGAGATAGATACATGTTCTAGAATTGAAATGAAGTGCATAGATCAAACAACACCTTCCCGTTGATGAAAAATTTGATACATGTAACACATGCAGGGTATAGATCACCTTACCCCTCCTAAAAAGGAGACTTACAATATGATCAATCACCTTCCAAGGTCTTGAAATTTGGCTTACATCTATGATGTCTAGTTGAGAAACCAATATGGTTGTAATATTCAAGGGGCATGTTGGTATTTGATTACACCTGTGCAAATTTATTCTAATCTAATCCTGACTAACAAGTGTTTAAAGAAAATTCAAAAGATATACCAAGGGATGCAAAAAATAAAAAGACGTATTTTTCAATTGATCCAATTTATTCATTAATCAAAGAGATAGCTAATATAAATTGTAAATAAATAAATATTTGGTACACACAATCCAATTTATTTTCAATGATAAATTCTAAGGTGTTATTCAAAATCTCATAACCATTTTTGATTCATTGAGATCCCAACATAATTCATAAAAAATACCATGTATCTCATGATAATTATAAAATAGAATAACAAAAATAATACCATTTGTATGCAAGAGAAAATCCATAATAGATAGAATCGGGTAGATTTAATTATCTTTTTTATTACATAGCTTATACAATCCCATCATAACTTCATTGGTACATAGATCTATCCTTATTCTAAGATCAACTCTCTATAAGAACTTAACTATGAAATGCAGTGAAATAAAAGCTTTTGTAAAAATCTATACTATTGGACCTTCAGTCTAATTCTCCAACCTTTAGACCCATGGAATGAAAGATTTGTTACAATATATAATGAAATTAGAATATCATTCTCTCCAAAATTCTACATGCAAGACTAGCAAATTCAAGAATTTTTCAAAAGGAACTCTAGTTGACTTACATAAATTGCTTTTTACCAAAAATCAACTCTAGTTAACTTTTAATTACTTCCAATTTCAAAATAGCACCTCCCCTTTTGGAGGACAAAGAATCAAAATGGAATTCTATACTTTACAATATCCAACTACGCCCTTTCTTATAGTTGCTTATACTCCTTAAAATTTGTTAACACCTAGGCAATTACCTCTGTATCTGGTCCATCAACCCACTCCATTATGAACTTGGTCTTTTCAAAACTATTGGACATTGCCATTGTGCACTTTTCTAGCCTTTGGATATCATCTTTAACCCATCCGTGATCGGCCTTGATGTTCATCAATTTAACCAAAATTATTTCTTCTTCTTATATTGAATTGATTTCACTTTTTGTCTTCTTATGCTAAGTGCTCTTATAACTTGCAACATGTCCAACCTATGTGTATCTGGCAATAAAAGATCTAGATTGGTGATGCTAATTATAAAACCTTCAAAATTTAAAGATTTTTTATACAACTCTTTGTGCAACTCCAACAAATTCAGCCTATGTTCAAGTATTAGCTCCATTTTAAAAGATATAATTTTGACTTTTATCCACAAATAGATGTCTTCATCACCCAAAATAGCAACATTATTCAACTCCTTTGCTCCAATCTTAGTTAACTCCTTGAGGTATTTTAAGTATATTCTATACTTTTCATCCTCATCCCTCAAGTTGTTTGTGTACTTATGCAATTGATCTTCTAGAGCATAGGCCTTTTCATAATGCTTATATCCATCAACCAACAATTCTTCCATCTCCTTAAACTTTGTAGTCCATTTGTCAAAAATTTGAGAATTCCTCTTCATACCATTAAGGGAATCTAATTCTTTGCATGTCATCAAAATAGGAGCCTCAAATGATGTAGCATGCTCAAGGACTAGAGAAACTAATCCCCTTAGGAATGTCTTCATCTACTCAATCTGAGTTTTAAGCTCATATTTACTTTGTTTATTTATCTTTGGCCATCCTAGCCTTGACTGAATCAATGAATAGATCCAAAGATGTAATATTCTCTCTCACTGCTTGCTTCCCTAGGTTGATTGTGGATATTTGATAATCTACCTCTTACAACTCTCTGTCATTGTTATCCACGATGGGGGTAGCAATTTATTCTATAATCTCTCCTAGTTCATTAACCCTCGTTGTGTGGAGATTCCTATGACTTTTCATTACTTTGGTTTTCTCTACTTCCACAACCACATCACTCCAACTAAGAGGTTAGATTTTCACTTGCCACCTCTTTTCCTAATTCAATTTTAACCATGAGGAAGCTTTAGGCTAAATAGGCACTTTCTTGTCACTTGTTTCCCTCTCACCCTGAATTTCACTGGATTTTTCCTTTGCCTCTAGCTCTTTATTCCCTACTTTTGATGAGGAAGCTTTATCTTTCTCCTTTTTTTTTCTATAGTTTCAATCAATTCTTTTGGTTCCTTAGTAGTCAACATATGTTCTTCTTCCCTTTCTTCTAGGATTTCTGATATTTCTTGCTCATCATGAACTTATTGATCTTTAATTCCTTTTTCTTTCTATTCATGTTGTTTAGTATCCACATGATTAACTTCAAGTACCTTTTCCTCAAATATGGGAGAAACTTTAGGTGAATCAGGTTTTATATCTGCTTGATCACTCCTTTGACCTTCTTCTTCATCTCGGTGTAAGGCTTCTTCTTCTTGTTCAGGTTTTGAGGGTGTGGGGGAAGGTAGATATATCAAGTTCACCACCTCAATGATTGATGACTCCACTTTAGCTTCTTTCTCAAGGGCTCATTCTAGAGTATTTTTAGTGGGGAGAACTTGTACAATAGGCATTACACCTAACCTTGACACAACCCCTGCTTTTTCTACTTTATAAGTCACTGAAGCTATTTTGAAGGCTTGTAGTTATTTCACCTTTTCTAGGATTTTTCTGTATTAGAGGTCTCTTAGGTATGTGATTTATCTTTTCTCTTCTATCTTTTGTATCCAATTGGAATTGATGAGGGGCACCTTTCTGTAGTCAATTTTTTCTTTCTCTTGAGTTGGATTTCCTTGCCCTTGAATCTTTTAATTCTCAACTCAATCCATGTGTTTCTCCAATACAAGACCTTTTCAGAAATAGCGTTAATAAATGGATCCTCCTTTTCTACCCAATCAATTGAGCCTAATGTTTTATTATCGATCTTGCTTATATTGTACATTGGATCCAATGTTTGACCATTGTCTGATAATCCTTTTGGGATATCATCTCTTATCTCAAATTCCTTTATTTAGAAGATGACCAGCCATTCACATCCCTTCTTTCAAACTCAAAATAATCTTGGAGGTCAGTTGAAAAATATTGAATGTTTGGCTTGTGAAATAATAACATAAAAGGACTAAGAGACTTCATCTTTCCTTTCAGATCAAAATTGTCCCTAGAGACATAAGTCTTTAAATTTAGTGCTTGAAAGTCCTCTACCTGGCAGTGTTAGCAACAAAAATGGAGGGGAACCCATAAAAACCCAAGTGAAAAGGGTATTTCTATTGAAAATAGGTTGTCATTGATGTCAAATTGTTGTCAAATTGATTTTTGTTGACAATGGTTACCAAAGGGTGTCAAGGCTATCAAATGTGAAGGTTGTCCAAGATGAAAGAGATTGTAGAAGTACTAGAATTTTCAATTGACTTAAGGTCCTAGAAGCATGTTGTTTATTAGTGTGTAGGCTATCTAATCGATCATATCATTTATCAAGTAACATGGATCAAGTGGTGTGAATACCTTCAAATAGTTAGTGTATTTATTATACCATGTTGGGTATGTAGTCAGCATGAGTGTGGTGGTTCGAAAGGACATATTTTGGGCAGAGAGATTTCTAAATATGGTTGGCATTTCTTTTAGAAATACAACATTGCTCTGTAGTTTGGAAGGAGAGTTTTTAAACACTAGTTCTATCAGTTTCCTAAGTTTTCGGAGGTGAGGCTCACTATGCAAAGAAGTTTAAAGTGTCAAAAGATCTATCAAGCTATTTGAAGTTTGAGGCATGTGCAATAATGACTAGTTGTGTGCATAATTCAAATCTTGCATGTGGAGTGAGCATAGGAACTTTATAAGGTTCTTGTGGTGGTGCAAGGCATCAAGTTCTTTTGATGACAAGAAATTTGTGTTTGGACCGTTGTATTACACATTTCATGTAGTTTGAATTTATGTCCATCTTATGATGTTTGGTTTATCTGCAGATCCCTGGCCGACATGGAAGAGTGTTAATAGAGTGTCATGTATGTATTTCAAATGTTTAGATGCATTACAAGAGTAATGAATGGAAGGTATGTAAGTGAATGGGTTACATGTTTTGGCTATGAGTACATAAGTGTGAAGAAAAGAGGGAGTGATAGTATCAAAAGGTCATTGTCAATGTGGGAGAGTGTTAGTTGTGTATTTGGTGCATATTAGAGTTAAATTTTAAATCCACCATTATTTTTGTAATCCAGTAGGACTAGTGTTCTACCTGATGTATTATTTCAGTAGGGATCAGTGTCTCTTTTCAATGGGGATTGCTGTCTCTAGTAGGTTGGTGCCTACAAATTCATTTGGAGATTGGTGTCTCTAGTAGGTTGGTGCCTACATCACATTGTAAAATTCATTTATTATATTCTTTCTTGTGAGATTTCTCACCGTGGTTTTTCCCATCTTAGGTTTCCACATACATCTGGTGTTGTGCTTTTAATAATTGCTTGTGTGGTTCAATGCTCTTCATTTGAAAATATATATAATAGTTGTAA
Source organism: Sequoia sempervirens (assembly GCA_007258455.2). Classification (NCBI taxonomy): domain Eukaryota; kingdom Viridiplantae; phylum Streptophyta; class Pinopsida; order Cupressales; family Cupressaceae; genus Sequoia; species Sequoia sempervirens. Next base: position 5,566 of record VDFB02377962.1, read on the forward strand.
AAGTAAAGGTTTCTAGAAGTGTTTTCCAACCCCCTCTCAATAGATTGTGTGCCCTTCAATTAGTATTAGATCCAAGTTCCTTTGAATAATTCTAACAACTTAAGGCAGACCTAGGATGGCACATGAAATTTCATCTAGAAACAAAGTACTAGTTTTTTATGGATCCATTTTTTCTTTTTGGAAAGTTAGGATGGAGTCCTATTTGTTGGATTTAAGGATGGACATCTGGATGCCAATTATAGAAGGATATGAGCCTCTTGAAAATCTCCCTCCTAGGGATCAAACAGGAAAGAGGGCTCTTGAACTCAATGCTAAGGAAAAGAATTCTCTTTTATGTGGTTTGACTAATTCTGAATTTGTGAAGGTGATGCAATACAAAACAACAAAGGAAATATGGGACAAATTGGAAACAATCTATGAAGGTGATGACAAAGTCAAAGAGGAAAATTTGCAAACCTATAGAGCTTAGTTTGAAGGTCTAAAGATGAAAGAAGATGAGAACATTGTTGCATTCATGCTCAGGGTTGATGAAGTTGTCAACCATATTCGAGGTCTTGGTGAAAGTTTGGAAGAGAAGATTGTTGTGAAGAAGGTACTCAGATCTCTCCCAAGAAGGTTTGATCCTAAAATCTCTGCTATTGAAGAAGCTAAAGATCTAAATGCTTTAAGGTTGATTGAATTGCATGGAACATTGACTACATTTGAAATGAGATTTGAAAGTGAAGATTCTATAAGGAAAGATTTTGCTTTTAGAGTGTCCAAGAAGCAAGATGATGAAGATTCTAATTGTGGAATAGATTTAGAGGAAGAATTTTTTTTAGGAAGCTAAAAAGAGGTTTGGGTAAGTACAAAGGTAAATTACCTTTCAAACATTTCAATTATGGAGAAGTAGAAAATTTTATGGCTAAGTGTCCCCATAAGAATACTAAAAATGTCGAGAGAAATTATGGAAATAAATCTTCTCAAATAAGATTCAAAGGTTAGAGAAAACATAAGAGTTTCTACACTAATGAGGAAGAAGACTACTCCACTGAAGAAGATGAAGATGCATCTAGAGATGAAAAAGAAAAATTTGTGTTCATGGATTTTAAAATTGTTGAAGGAGATGTTGAAATGGGTTCCAAAGACAATGTTGAAGAAGCAAATCTTATGGAGAAATCATTGTGGGCTAGAAAAGAAATAAAAAAATGGACATAATTGTAGAGGAAGTGAGAGTTAAAGAAAGAGTATCAAAAGAGTTGAGGATTATAGAAAAGTTGATTGTTGATCTGAAGACACAAGGAAAAGAAGCAAAAATAGTTGAAGAAGTTCTAACAGAAAAATTACTATCAAGAGACAAATATTGAGAGAAGCTTGAAGCAGAAATTGTATCAGCTAGAAAAGATCTCGAGAAAGTAAATCAAAAATTGCAGTTGAAGTTTAGTAAAATTACTGAAACCCTAGATCAGATATTGGAAAGTCGAAAAGCTTCACATAGAAAAACTTATGTAGGTTTTGATGATCAGAAGAAGGTGACAAAATAGTTAGAGAAGACTACTAAGGCTATTTTGGAGGGGACGAGTTCCAAAAGTTCAAAGTCAGAAAGGAACATGGCAAGTGATGGAAGTATGACTCACAATGATGGCTTTATTCAAGTGCAGCGCAAAAGAAGATTTGGAAGACAATGGTACAATACCAAGTGAAATTTTCTTTTTGTTTGATTATTTTTTAATTGCAATAATTATTGACATAAGGTCATGGATTGTAGAGGAGTTCCAATAAGAATAAATAGTTTTTTCATTAATAATGCATTTGCACCTCTATATAATTTTAATGTCATTTGTTTCAAGTGCAAAAATTTTGGACACATTGCAAAGAAATGTACAAGTAATTTTGTGAGTTCTCCGTTATTGGAAGATGGAAGAAGTGATGTTTTCAAAAAGGTTTGGAAGAAGATGCCTGAGAAAAACAAGTAAAAAAGTTAATGATTTGTTAGACTGCACTATATGCTTAGAAGGAGAAGAAACAATGGATTAATGACAATGGTTGCTCTAGTCATATGACTAGAGACAAAAATAATTTCATGAATTTCAAGAAATTTGAAGGTGGTTTCATTACCCTTGGAAACAATTCAATTGCCAAAATTTCAGGTAAAGGTACTTTAAGTCTTGATGGTGGTAAAACAAAGACACGTGATGTTTTGTATGTTGAAGGCTTAAAGCATAATTTTTTGAGTGTTAGTTAGATGTGTGATAAAGGCTACAAGTTATCCTTTAGTGTTGAAGGTTATGAAATTAGACAATCAAGTACTAGTGAGCTGATTGCATAAGGAAGTAGGACACACAGTGATATTTATCATCTTAGTGAGTTGAATGGAAAAAGTTGTCTCACTATGCAAAAGGATGAAAGTTGTATTTGGTACAGAAGGTTAGGAAACATGAATTTTGATGATATTGTAAAGATTAGTTCAAAAGGGTTGGTCTGAGATATGCCAAAGATTAAAAAATTTCAATCAACCAATTGCAAGCCATGTCATGAAGGGAAGTAGATAAGAAGCAAATATCCTGCTATAGAGTATTCCACATAAAAACCATTGGATTTGGTACATACAGATCTTCTTGTGGACCAATGAGGACTAAGATTCCATAAGGAGACATGTATTTTATGATGTTGATTGATGACTATACTAGGATGAATTAGATAATGTTTTTGAAAGAGAAGTCAAAAGCTTTTGAAAAGTTTAAGGCATTTAAGGCATTGGTAGAAAATGAAACCGAAAGGACAATCAAAGTTCTGAGATCAGGTAGAGGTAGAGAATTTACTGCTAAGAAGTATGACATATTCTGTGAAGAGCAAGGATTCTGGATGCAATTCTCTACCCCTAGAACTCTGCAACAAAATGGATTTATAGAAAGAAAGAACCGTACTGTATAAGAGATGGCAAGATCTATGTTATGTCAAGAAAATATATTGGATATGTACTAGAGATAAGCTACACAAACATCTGTGTATATTATGAACAAAGTTCAAGTTATGTGTAAGATAGAGAAGACTCCATATGAGCTATGGAAAGGAAGATTGACATTATTAAGGAACCTTTTAATATTTTGAATCAAATGTTATATCAAGAGAGGTGAAGAAATTTGGGTAAGTTTGATTCCATATTAGATGAAGGCATTTTTTTTGGTTATTCCTTAAGAGGTAAAGCTTACAGATATAACAAAAGATTGAAGAAGATAGTTCAAAGTGAAAATATGAGGGTTGATGAGACTATTCAATAAAATAGTATTCTAGAAGTAGAAAATGTTGAAGAATGAATTCATAGCATCATTCAAGACTCAAAATAAGTTGTTCCAAAAACTCCAGCAGAGTACAGAAAAATCACTCTGCAAATCAGATCATAGGTGACATAGATAGTGGGATTCAAACCCCAAAGAGACTGGAAAGATTAGGTGAACAAGTGCACTTTGATTTATTATCAAAGATAGAACCTAATACATACAAAGAAGAAATAAAAGAACAAGGATTAATAGAAGCTATGGAGGAGGAACTGAATCATATCATGAAGAATAAAATTTAGGAACTTGTCCCGAGACCTAAAAACAAGAATGTGATTGGAATAAAGTGGGTATTCAGAAACAAGCTGAATGAAGAAGGTGAAGTGATCTGGAACAAAGAATGACTTGTGTGTAAATAGTATGCTCAAGTTGAAGGTATAGACTTTGAGGATATATTTGCTCTAGTCGAAAGACTGGAGCCAATTAGGATGTTCTTAGCTCTTTCAACATTCAAGAATTTCAATGTGTATCAGATGGATGTGAATTCAACATTCTTGAATGGATAGCTTGAAGAAGAGGTCATTGAACAATCAAAAGGATTTCAATATACTAACAATCTAGATTATGTTTGTAGATTGAAAAAGGATTTGTATGAACTCAAGCAAGCTCTTAGAGCTTGGTATTCAAGGTTGGATGGATACATACAACAACAAGGATTCTAAAGAGGTTATACAAGTAGTAATCTATACATAAAAATAGAAGGAGAACAAGTGATAATAGTTGTGGTTTATGTAGATGATATCATTTTTAGAGGTAGCAGTGAAGAAATGTGCAATAGCTTTTAGAAGGCTATGTAGAATGAATTTGAGATGTCTATGTTAGGATAATTATCTTTCTTCTTGGGGTTGTAGATTAGACAATCAAACAAAGGGATTTTTATTTTATAGCACAAATACATAGATGGGATTTTAAGAAAGTTCAAAATGGAAGATTGCAAACTAGTTGCAACACCTATGGTTATCAGATGTAAGTTAAGTAAAGATGATGAATCTACTCTAGCAAATCAAACTTTGTATAGGTCCATGATTGATAGTTTGTTGTATGTAACAACATTTATACCAGATATTATGCATGTAGTTGGAATGGTTGTCAGATTTCAGGCAACACCTAAAGAGACTCATGTTAAGGTGGTGAAAAGGATATTTGGTATTTGAAGGCTATTAACTATTTTGGACTGTGGTATCCAAAGAGTGAAAATTTCACTTTGACTGCATATACAAATGTAAATTGGGCAAGATGTGTGGATGACTATAAGAGCACAAGTGGTGTTACATTCTTCCTTGGAGATAGTTTGGTGTCATGGTTGAGTAAGAAGCAGAAATTAGTTTCTTTATCTACATCAGAAGAAAAATAAATTTTTGCAACATCATGTTGCACTCAGGTGCTTTGAATGAAGTAGAATTTGAAGAAAATGAAGATTGAGTTTGAAGACCCTACCACTATTCTTTGTGATAACACTAGTGCAATAAACATTTCAAAGAATCTGGTGATGCACTCAAGAAAAAACACATTGCAATCAAATATCATTTCTTGAGGGAGAAGGTTGCAAAGAAGGAAGCAAGATTGGGATATGTGGACACAAAGGAGAATGTTGTAGATATATTCATGAAGCCACTTCCTAAGGATACATTTGAGTTTCTTCAATAGAACTTGGGAGTTGTTGCTCCCTCCTCTTGAATCAGGAGGTAGTATAGGGCGAGGGGGAGCTTTGTCTCTCTATTACAATAAGGGTTGGTGGTATGGACTCAGGGGGAGTCTATTTGGGAAACAAGTTTTTGGATGGTTTATTTTACTAGTAGTGTGTGGGTGTCAACACAAATGGTGTTGACCCTTTGCCATTGATGTCAAAGGGGGAAAAAGTGGGCTCAAAATGTTGAATTGAGGAGATGCTAAACTAAGGAAAGTGTGAGCTCAGAATGTTGAATTGCTCAAAAATAATAATCTCATAATATCATGTCTTCCATAGGGGGAGTAAATGTTACAACCAAGAAATCATTCAGATGTGTTTGGTGGCCTCAACATTTTGTTGTTTTCCATCAATTATAAAAGGGGGAGATTGTTGAACATAGGTTGTCATTGATGTCAAATTTTTTTCAAACTGATTGTTGATGCCTATGGTTATCAAAGGGTGTCAAGGTTGTCAAATGTGAAGGTTGTCAAAGATGAAAGATATTGCAGGAGTACTAAAATTGTCATTTGACTTAAGGTCTTAGGAGCATGTTGTTTATTAGTGTGTAGATTGTCTAATCAATCATATCCTATATCAAGTAACATGGATCAAGTTGTGTTGAGGCATGACTACCATCAGATAGTTGTGTATTTATTATACCATGTTGGGTATGCAATCAGCATGAGTGTGGTGGTCCCGAAGGACATCATTTGGGTAGAGATATTTCTAAATATGGTTGGAATTTCTTTTAGAAATATAGTGTTTCTTTGCGGTTTGGAAAGAGAGTTTTTCTACACTATTTCTATTAGTTTCCTGAGTTTTTAGGGGTGAGGCTTGAGTGTGCAAAGAATTTTGTAGTTTCAGAAGATCTATCAAGCTCTTCAAAGTTTGAGTTATGTGTGGTAACAACTAGTTGTATGCAAAATTCAAATCTTGTGTGTGGAGTGAGGATAGGACCTATTTAAGGTTCATGTGGTGGCACAAGGTGTCAAGTTCTTTTCACAACAAGAAATTTGTGTTTGGACCATTGTATTGCATGTTTCATATAATTTGAATTTAGGTCCATCTTAATTTGTTTGGGTTATGTGCAAATCCCTAGGAGACATGGAAGACTGTTAATAGAGTGTCATGTATATATTTCAAATTTTTCAAATGCATGGTAAGAGTAACGAATGTATGGTATGTAAGCGAATGGGTTACATGTTTTGGATCTGATTATAGAAGTGTGAAGAAAAGAGGGAGCACCAGTATCAAATTTTCATTCTCAATGTGGGAGAGTGCCAACTATGTCTTTGGTGCATATCAACGTTAAATTTTAAATCTGCCATATTTTCTATAATCTTGTAGGACTGGTGTTCTACTTGATGTATTGTTCCAGTAGGGATTGGTGTCTCTTTCCAGTGGGGAATATTGTCTCTATTAGGTTGGTGCCTATAGATTTATTTGGGGATTGGTGTCTTTGGTAGGTTGGTGCCTACATCACACTGTAAAATTCATTTATTATATTCATGCTTGTGAGATTTCTCATAGTGTTTTTTCCTATCTTGGGTTTCCATGTACATTTGGTGTTGTGTGTTATCTTGTATTGTGCTTTGAATAATTTCTTGTGTGATTCAATTCTCTTCATGCTAAAAATCTATATAATAGTTATAAAATAAAGGTTTTCATAATTTTTTTGATCTATTGATTCACCTCCCACCTCTCAGTAGATTGTGTACCCTTCAATTTCAATCCTTCCTTATGCTTATCTAAAAATTTGAGATGCACTTCCATGACTTGTTTGGAAAACTCAATCAAAATTAGCTTATCTTTATATTTGGGCAACAAGTAAGGTTCCTTGTCGAATCAATATATCTTGATGTATGTAGATTTAGGGAATTGAATGAACCACTATCTCCAATATTTTATTAAGGGAATTACCTCCTTGGTCATTTTGAATCCTACATCTGCAGTGAGTTGGTTAGTCATTAGGTATAAGAAATAATCATTCTTTTAAAATGATTCTCTACTTCTTCCAATTCTAGTTGGAGATAGAATTCCTAAATCTTGCTTTACCCAGGAGCTTCTCCTCTGATTCCTTTGGTGGTCAATCCTAAGAAATTCCCAACCCTAGCTGCAAAGTACACAACATAGGAAGTCATGAAGAATTATTGTGTATTTCACTGTGGTTAGCTGAGAGTGGATGAGATATGACACAATTTGTCTGCAGTCCAAGAATACTTATCCTTTTAGGATGACATGGATAAAATTAAACATCCATGTATCATATGTTCTACACTCTCCTTTACCAAAATCCCAACATAAAAAGGTGGTGATGTCTGCATTTGCATTCACTCACAACTAAATGAGAACAACCATCTAAAGATGGAAGAGTTTAGCTACAATCATCTCTTGGGTGATGATTTTTAGCTCAAGCTAGATTATACAAATGTGGAAGCAAAAAGGTTTAGATGTGTGGAAGGGTTTCCCCAACTTTTTCTTCAAATATGAATGGGTCAAAACTTCCTTGAGCCAAATTCATGAAGATATATTTTGGCTTGATCAACCCCACCTAATCACAAAGGAAGTTATCAAGGTTGTGACTAGATTATTCTCCACCAGACCTATTTCAACATTGAAGGTCATAAATAGTGAAGAAGTTATGAAGCTTATCAAAGCTAAATTTGACAAAAGAATCCTAACTTTGGATGAAATCTTTGACTTAGGGTTCCACTATTACATGATGGGTATTGCATATAAGATTTACTACACAAAAAAGGAAGGTTCTGCTACTGCTACCACCATTTAAACTTCTCATCAGAAGGTGAAGCAAGGAAATAAGTATGATCTTTGTGAGCTCTTGTGGCAACAGTTGTTGGAGAATCTATAGAGAACCAAGGATTCACACAACAGTTTCCAATATGACACTTTGATTATTTACCTTATGTTTTATTTCATGAAAGAAATGCATGGTTTGAATAATATGGTCTAGAGAAAGGATATTTCTATTGCACAGTAGATTATGGATCACATGTGTAGCTTTCTAGATACTAAAAAATGTGACACAATGTTTTGGGATTTCTTCAAAACATTCAAAATGAAATGCATAAGAGAGATAGGATACCCTCACAAGTTGTGGAGAGACATAAGAATGAAATCAATTTTATGGTGGATAAAGATCATTTTTATATGGAGGTAGTTGAACCCATAACTTCATGTATAACAAATTTTCCCTATGAGGTCTCTAGATTTGACCAGATTGCATATGCTGAAATTTTTCTCATTAATGCTAGGGATCCCTCTATTGAAAGGTTTGACACATGTGATGAGATAACAAATAAGAAAATCAAGAAGAGGGTAGAAGAAAATGTGGAGAAGATGTCAAATGTGGGGCAGATGAGTCCTGAGTTGAAAAAGGCTTTTGGCACTCCTGATGGTCCTACAAAAGGATCACAAGCTCCTATAAGTACAAGTAGATTTTCCTCTGTCTTTGCTACAACTTTTGGACCAACTCAAACACCTCCTAGCAGAAGAAGGGTTTCTATTGTAGCATAGGTGCAAACCAAGACTACTGAAAGAAAGAAGCTTAGACCTAAGAAGTAGGTAAAAAGAGGAAAGATTAATCCTGTGAATGTGGTTGATGATGAAGAGAATGAAGAAGAAGAACTACAATATTTTATTTTGAGGAGAAGGAGAAGAATAAGTCCCCTTGTAGAAGAAGAAAAGTAATTTTTGAGGAGAAGATTGAGAAGACTCCTCTGGTAAAACATGACCCTCTAGATTTTGGTGTAATTTGTAATGGAATTTTTAAATATGGTTTATTGGATGATACAATGGAGTTGTATCTAGATGTCTCTCTGGAAGACAATAAGACAATTGAAAAGGCAGCCATTGAATATATGTTGAAGCAAAACTTTTCCTTCAATGATCTTGTTGACAAATCTTTGGATAGCCTTGTTGAGGCTTTAAGACAAAGAATAGAATATGCCATCAAGGTTTATGAAGAGATAAAATAATAAGCAATTGAAAAATTCAAGATTCTTGTTTCTGAGGAAGAAATAGAGATAATTGTTCGAAGACAAGCCAAGGAGCTCCAAACTAAAAGAAGAATAGATCTATTGATGAGCATGGATGAAGTTGTTAAGAGGAAGATTTAGAGTGAAACTGAAGAAGCTACACATATGATCATTAATGAATTGAAAAATGAAGTTGATGTTGATTCATAAATGCATGATATTGATATTGAAATAAATGCACAAGTGCCTCCAGATGAACAAATTACTGAAAATATGCCTCCTCCAGAAGATACAAATGAGCATAACATATCTGGTCAACAAGGACCCTCTAGATTACAAGAATAAGGTGTCTCTAGTGTGCATAAAATACAAGAATTCTTTGGCATAGAGTTGGAAAAAGAAGAAAAGAAAAAACAAGAAAAATGAGGAGACTGCTCCTCCGGAGAATACTGGTGTACAAAGTGTAGAAAATAAAGGTGAATTGGGCATCCCTCCTCTGGGGAACACCAATTCTAGTAGAGAACATAACATTCCTCCTCCAGAGAATTTATGAAATGATAAGCAAGTGAGAGAGGATAATTCTGAGATAGTTTAGGATGCAAAAGAGGAGATAGTTGAGAAGCAAGATGCTTTTATAGGTCAAGGTTATTCATAATCAGAATCCTTTAAGGACCTATTGACTTTGTAGATGCAATTTCAACCTCTGGTGACACCCAAACTTTTGCAATTTCCTACTCATAAAGGAAAAGTTAAATTGCCAAACATTTCTCCCCTTCATAAGCTACAACTTGGAGATATTTTGCATGCTTCCGAAAGGAAGGAGATTCTACAAGAACATGTGAAGAAGAGTGGAATAATTGATGATGTTGTGAAGATCATTCAGGAGGGTTTACTTGAGGTAAACATTGACTCTTCCTTGTCTCCAAAACAAAATTTAAAAATTTCAATGGGTCTTAATGCCCAAATAGGTGGTGAAGTAGATGTGCACGGTCTTGCAACCTTGGATTTGGTGTATGAAAAAGTGATTAAGAAGGAAAAAAACATTAAGTCTGTTTCAATATATCGAGAAAGGAATAGGAAGAAGTTTAACTTGGCATAGGCTAATCAAGCTCCAAGAAGACCCAATGAAAGGGAAAATTTTTCAAAAGCAAGGGGACAAGGGAGCTTAACAAAGGTGGAATGAACCAAGAAGAGGTCAAAGATGAAGTAACAACAAATATAGCAACAACTGCAACAATAGTGCTGGTGGAAATATTTGTAACTTTGGAAGACCTATGAAAAGAAGGGACCAATGAATGGATGTTTTACATGTGGAGGGGATCACTATGCCAATCGGTTCCCTAGCAAGCTGACATAATCTCAACCACATGGGAATCATCTTCCTCTACAACCACCTTCATTCTAACAAAGGATACATGCTACAGTAGAAAATTGGCAAGCTGAGTATCAAATTACTCTGGTAGAAGTCTCAAGTAATTTTTTTGGCATTCTTATCTCAATGTTAATAGATATTGGTGCCATAGAAAATTTCATTTCTCCTAAAATAGAATTTCAAATGTCTAGAAAGGCTAGTTTTATGGAAAAATCCTGAGTTGTTGAGTATGCAAACCAGATAAGAGTTGTGGTGAGTCAAAGTCTATTTGAAGCAAGGTTATAACTTCCAAGTTTCTCTACAGAGGTTAATTTGTATGTAGCTCCCTTAGGTTCTTATGATGTCATCCTAGGAATGAAATTTCTATGGAAGCATAGAGCTAAAGTGGATTGCTATGCTAAAACTATAGAATGCTTAGATGATCTAGGTAACCAAGTGCCTTTACAAGGAACACCTAGGGAAGTGAAACTGTGATAGATTTCAGCTATGCAAATGCATAGGGAAAAAAAAAGGTTTTCAACTCTTTGCATTAAAGAATGATAAACTTGAGGAATACAAGGAATTAATCCTTCAAGATGATTTCATGTATTATGAACCTCAAGATTATAAAGAAGTTGAAGAAGGAGAAGTGGTGGAAACAGGGAAATTAGATATGGGAAAATATCCCATCCTATAGAAATTTGTGGATGTATTCCTAGATGAACTACTTGGATTGCCTCCTGAGAGAGTGTTTTATTTCTCCATTGACATAGTTCCTAGGTTGGAACCTATATCGAAAGTACCCTATAGGATGACCACAATATAATTGATGGAGTTGAAGGCAAAATTAGAAGAATTATTATCTAAAGGATTAATAAGACCTAGTGTTTCACCCTAGGGAGTGCCAATGATCTTTGTCAAGAAGAAAGATGGTAAATTGTGCTTGTGTATTGACTATTGGTTGGTTAACAAAGCAACAGTAAAGAATACGTATCCATTTCCATGTATCGATGATCTCCTTTATTAGATGTTGGGAGCAACTATGTTTTTAAAGATTGATCTATGTTCTGGATATCATCAACTTAGAATCTAAGACGAATATATTTTCAAGATAGATTTGAAAACTAGATATGAAAATTACAAGTTCACAGTCCTACCTTTTGGACTGAAAAATGCACTAGCAACATTAATTAACCTAATGAACAATGTATTTAGAGACTGCTTGGATAGGTTTAGACAACATCTTAATCTACTCAAAGAATGAAGAAGAACATCACAAGCATTTGGAGATTGTGCTTCAATGATTGGGGGAACATAAGTTGTATGGGAAACTCTTGAAGTGTACCTTCTTCCAAAATTGGGTCATGTAATTTCGATGGATAGGATTTTAGTTGATCCTGTGAAGATAAAAGCAATACTTGAGTGGGTGGTGCCCAAGTGTGTACCGGAAGTTAGAAATTTTATGGGTTTGGCTGGATAATATCGTAAGTTTGTTGTTAAATTTTCAAGGATAGATTTTCCCATCACTTCTTTGCAAAGGAAAGGTAAGAAGTTTGAGTGGACGTCAGAGAAATATGAAGCAACATTTGATGTACACAAAGAAGGATTGGGTGGAGTATTAATGCAGGAGGGGCAAGTCATAGCTTATGAGTCAAGGAAGATAAAGCCCTATGAAAAAAAATATGCTTCACATGATTTAGAGTTAGCAACAATTGTTGATGCATTACAGATGTAGAGGCACTATCTTTTAGGAAAACCCTTTGAGCTCAAGACCGATCACCATGGTATCAAGTATTTGTTTACCCAACCTAATCTCAATGCAAGGCAAAGAAGGTGGTTAGAACTGATATCTAACTATGATTTCAATATTAGTTATATCAAAAGGAAGGAGAATCACGTGTTCGACACTCTAAGTCATAAGAGGCATATCTCCTCGATGGTATCTGTGATATCCAAAATGTCTAACCCTTTCTAAAAAAATAAAATGCAATGGAAAAAACATAAGAGCACTCCAAGATTGGCCCTAAAATTTTGTATGACTGCAAAGAGGGAAAGTGTTAAAATGAGAGATAAATTGTGATATATACCTCCTTTTTTGCCATTTTGAAACTCATGGTTGACCTTGAGTTTGGATTGATTTGTATGCTCCCTTGGCTGACTCTTGAGTATGAAAACAAATGCAAGTCTTAGACTACTTGAGTATATACCAAATGGATAAATGTTGTTGGCTGAATGAGGAGGTGCACAAATGGCAGAAAGCCTTTAGTTTGCAAAAATGGCTAGGAATGCACAAATGCCATACCAGAAGATGAGGGTGACTATGAGAGAAACTTGAATTCTCTAGAAATTCAATGGTTGGACTATCAACAAAGTCAAGAGATGAGAGGGGCTGGGAGTGAGTTGAGGACTCACCAAATCCCTCACATTTGACATGTGGAATGTGAAGTGGATAAAGGTAGGAGTTGATATGTGGGGTGATGTGGAAGAGAGGTTACATGATGTGGAGGAAAGGACAAGTACCTTCAAGTACCTTGAGGAGTAGAGAAAGATTTCTTTAGAGACTTTCTGCTCCTAAGTCAAATTAGAAAATGACTTGAAGAAATTTGGAATTTTTCAAAAATCTCCATGGAAAAAGGGAAAGAGGTTGGAGAAATAAATGTGTATTAAAAATTCACATTCATAGGAGAATCTAATGGATAAGAGAGGGTTTCCAAAAAGGTGGGAATTGGTCACATGTGCATGAGGTGACATGTCAAACATTCTAGAAGCCTTGAAAAGACAAAATGTGAATTAAAAATTCATATGGGGAGGAGAGAGACATAGGATGAATAAATGAAAATTAAAAATTCTCATGGGAAAGAGGGTCAATGTCCAAAAAGGAAAAATGGAAAGATTGACTAAAAGTGGTGCTAATGTTGAGACTAGTGAGATTCCTTGAGCTCAGTGTCATACAATGAAGGACTTTTGTAGAAAGAATGGCTCAAAACACGAGAAGTGTTACTAACAGCCAGAATGTTGATTAAAAGATTCTAATGATGTGATATTGTGCAAATGAACAAGATGCACGATTATAGGCGTAAACCCTAATATGCATGAGAATGTTTCCAAGTGTTATAATCTAACAGCATACAGACTAACTTACTTAGAACCCTATAGGAGTGATCATTAAATGATGAGATAAGTTCACAGGAATCTTCCTCCCACAAACTAGAGAAAAGGAATATCCCATTTATTAAATGATTACAACCTAGGACTAAATGATTAAATGCAAGACCTAAGTTAAATTATGTTAGTGTAATAATTAATTAATTAATTACACCAACACCCCCTCATAAGTGAAACTTAGGAAGGAAAATGCAATGATTATGCAAGATGATGATGGGTCCCAGCTATGAGGCCAAGTTAGGTACCCATGTACATGAAGATGCAAAAAATCTCCCACAACCGGAGAAAAGGGGAAAACCCAATAGGAACAAAACCCATCTCCAAAAAGGAGATGAAAAAGAAAAAATGTGAGATAGGATGGGAAGGATGGAGGACTCCCAAATACCCCCCAAGTACACCATCTGTCACATGGATACAATAGAGAGACTAAATATCCCCCCCAGAAGATGAGATCACCTGCAAGAAAGGTAAGTATCTGAAGACAAAACAAGATCCAATGCCGACAAACAACTTATCTCCCTTTCGGAAGAAACAAAACCAAATGCAAGTGAAAAGATGCTTCCCATTCTGGATGGGAATTAAAGGAAGGAAGGATGTATGCTGATGGTGTCTCTGAACTCTGCTCAAGTGTCTCCTTGCCTAATGATGAAAATGCCACAATCAATGAAGAGAGTGACAAACCAGGTCGATGCAGAAACTGATGCTGAACAATATCCAACTTAGACAAAGATAGAATGGATATGATGGATGTAATGGAGACTTGATAGCCCCCCCTGAATGAAGTGTCCTCAAAACCACTAAAAGAAGTCTGAAGCAAATCCAATGGTGGATGCTGAAGAAACTGCAAATCCTGAAAGGAGTAACAGGGAAAAAGTCTCGGATAAAAAATCTCTGAAGAAAAACCAAGTGCCTCCAAGATAGTCTCTGGATTCCCAATCAAGGTAGAGACAAAGGAATGAGGAGACTCAAAACAACTCTCCAAAGCCAAATCTACATAGAGGAGTGATATCCCCTCAAGAATGTCCTCCAAACCTGTAGAAGTAGCCAAGTCAGTGATGCATGAAATGAAGCCATCCTATGATGTTAAGTCTGGAAAAAAAAATGTGTCCTGATGTAAGATGATAGTGGAAGCCTCAATCAATGATTATGGACAAGGAATCACTGAACATTAAGGAATACCAACTGTCTCTGATGAAGAAGAAGCACCGAAAGGAACCTTGTCAACCTCTTCGGAAAGATCAAGGTAAACAACTACTTGCACAACAATATCATGATGGGGTACTTGATTTAAAGAATTACATTCTGAACCATGATCATCGGGGAATGGTGGAGTATCTGAATCTCCATATAGCTCCCAAAGCTTAATCCAAAGAATGTGAGAACAATCACAATGATCAATAGTATTCAAAACATCATAATCAACTTGCATAGCAATGATCTCCAAGACAGTGTACCTACTGTAACTCCAAGAAAATTTTAGAACACCTTCACTTGGACGGGGAACTATACCATACAGATGAGGCAATAGATCAAGTGACAGAAGATGGTGGCAGATCCCATCTCGCTATTGTGAATAGTTACTCGTGTGCAACATAACCAAAGGAGGAGAGTAATATGCAAGAACCATAACAAAATTTCTCCACAAAAAACAAAGACACGAACCTTCAACAGAAAATAGAATACTTCCAAATAGATATGCAACTGAGAATATGCCTCTGAGATCAAGAAATTCTTCTTCAATCTTCAGGATGTCTCAAGAATCAAAAAACCAAAAAAAAGGATACCTGGAGCTGAAACCAAAGAAGGTGACTAGACTGATAAAAAATGCACTGAAATATCTCTTGAATGCTGCTGGAATCTCCGAAATCCAACAATCTGATGCAAAGATATGTGCTTCTGAGTCCAAAAAGGAGGGTTGAATTCAGTTGACTGTAGAAATTTACACCAAAAAAATCCTACAAAATGAATGGCACCACTAGATAGTGCTCTGAATTCTCTTTCCGTCGATATCTCGTTTGTAAATTTTCAATATCGTGGCGCGAAGATATGGCCCTCGGAAAAAAAACTACAATTTGGATTGTCACTGGCTAAACAGGTGCAAAAATCAAGCACTCGGGGCTAAAAAAAATAAGCCCCCGGCTGCTGATATGACCGAGGGGCTGGCATACACAAAAAAAAAAACCACTGCTTGATGGGCGGCGTCGGAGAGTAGGAAATTGGGCGGCGCAATCGGCGGTGGTGGCCAGAATAAATACCGGCAGCACGGCCAGAAGGTGGTCAGACCGGAGCTGTTGGTGTCGGGTCGGAGGAGAGGCCATAGGAATAGCCGCTGGTGATCGGACGCGGCCAAAACAATGGGCGCCAAAGATGGAGAACCCGACGACAGCGATGTGACAAGGGCCGACAACGATGTGACAACGACCGGATGATGCAGATGGGACACAGGATCTGGTCGGTGGGTGCAGACCAATGGAGCCGACCGAAGAAATTTGAATATTGCAAAATATTTGCAATTTAAATTTTATTAAAATGCCGATAATTTATATGCAAAACATAAAGTTCCAACCGGTGGAAAAAATGAAACCCAACTATGTCCGCAGAAAAAATATTAATGCCGACCCAGAAATTTAATTGCCAGTCGACTTCTGCAGAATTGATTTTTGCAGAAACTATATAAAAAATGCCTAGAAAAATAGCCAGAATTTTTTGATTTTTCTAAAAAAAATTTGCCTTGATGGAGGACTAAAAGGGGGATTTTTTCCTACAAAATTGTATGGATAGTACAAAAAATTGCAAACCCTAGATAATACCTCAATTGGCTCCCAGATGATATGTCTCTGATTTTGATGAATGAGCAGGCGATCTATGGGTTTTGAGGACTTCTGGAAGCAATGGAGAGGTCGGAGATGTCCTAATCTGCACCAGAAATCAGCTTGGCTCTTGGGTAGAGCCAACTAGCCTGCAACATAAAACTTCAAGCCTACTTGAATCTTGCACTCCAAACTTCCTGAATCTAGGGTTGATGTTTCAATGGACTAGCTCTCATACCATGTTGAGATGATGGATTGCATAGCCCCTAAAGCTCTAGAATCTTCAATGAAGGACTTTAGCCTTGAAAGATAATCAACCACAAAGAGAAGTGTTGCAACAATGGAATGCTGATTAAAGATTCTATTGATATGATGATTGATATAATATTGATATGATATTGTGCAAATGAACAAGATGCCTGATTATATAGGCAAGAAGTAAACCCTAATATGCATGAGATGTTGCCAAGTGTTATAATCTAACATGTGACAACATGTGAACCCTATGGAGATGATCATTAAATGATGAGATAAGTTCTAGAAGGAATTTTATCCCACAAACTAGGAAAGGGAATATTATCCCATTTACTAAATGATTAAATGCAAGACCTAAGTTAACTTATGTTAGTGTAATAATTAATTAATTAATTACACCAACACTAAAAGTGGTTAATGACTTTGATTAAAGTTGTGCAAATACTTGATTATGATAATCAATGGAAGATTAGTGGCAAGTGGCAAATGTAGGAGGATGTGACATTAATCCTTGATTAAGAGGATGCACACCCTAATTATGAATTAATTAAATTAATTCAAATTAGAGATGGATTATGGAGGATGTGACAAGGAGGGAGAAAAGAAGAATTTTAAATTGATTTTAATTCAAAAGATTAGAATGACTAAATTAAATAAATTGGTGTATTTATGTAATTTAGAGAGGAGAGAGGCACCAGATAAAGTGTTTAATTATTAAATTAAATACTTTAAGAGTCTTATGTGGGAAGTGTAATATTAATTAAATAAATTAATATTGACAGAATTGATGAATAAAAAGGTAAATTTGATCATATGGGAGTGATCAAATTTGGGTGTCTACATTTTGCCCCTCTTCAAATATTGTTAAAATAACAATGTTTCGAAGAAAAATAAAATGTCGGGGATGAAGAAAGTGATAGGGATTGATGCCCCAGCCTGAAAGAGGTTGAATGAGTTATCCAAAAAGAGGAAAAAAAAAGAAAGAAGGGTGCCCCAGTGCCTGCCTCAAATGGATGGAAGAAAATGATAGGGTATGCCCCCTCGAGAGGGCGGTTGGGGAAGAAACAAGGGGGCCCCTGACGAATTCTCGATAGAAAGAAATGGAGGAGACCATTGGATAGAGGGTGAAAAACTAAGCAGCTTTGACTTTTGAATGGAGTTGATTGGATGTACAGTTTGCAAATGGCAGCTCCAGGAAAGAAGGGGATTAGTTGGGAAAAACAAAGTTAAATAAAAGGTAAAAAATACCTTTTATTTGAAAAAGGGGGGAAAATAGGGGTTAAAAGGTAATTTGAAGAATTACCTTGTCTCATTGTGACTGTAGCAATTGAGGAAAGGGTAAAAAAGGGGGGGAGACGAAGCAACAATGCCGTGGGATTATGATACGAAGAACATTCACCGAGCAGATGACCTGCAAAGACACTAGACCCACTTCGAGGTGCCCCGCAAGGTGAGTACAAAAACCCATGCTATGTATTTTAAACTTTTAGCATTTTTTTAAGATAGTAAAGGAAAATGTAAAATGTGGGTTTGGTGGGTAGGGTGGAATAGGAAAATGGGTAGTTGGGGAATTTGGAAAAAAAATGAGGGAAATGGTAGATTTTTGGGGGGGAAGGGGGGAAAGAGGGTGCGTTGCTACACAGAGGGGCGTATGTGCCCCTGGCTGGGGCAGACATGCCCTAGAATGGGGGCGAGGTCACTCTGGCAGGGGGCGAACACGCCCCGACTGTGGGGCGTGGACAGCTCGAGAATGGAAGCAGTCCACACCCCTGAGCTGAGAGGACCTTGGTGAGGCAGGCTGCTTGGTAGAAGCCCGGGAACCTGCACTCCCGAGGCTGGTGAGGTCACCAGAGCAGTGAACCACGCCAGTGCCCGGAAGTGAAACCACCACAATTTGCAGAGTGAACAATGCCAGCCCAAGTAGAGTGAGCCACCCAGACTAGAGGCCGGAACCATGTGCGGAGATGGGAACTACCCAAAGGCTGAGGCCCGGGGATCATCGGCGGTGAGGCGGAAACACACCTCGGTGTGAGCCGCTACAGGCTGGGAGTGGACATGCCGAAACAGCAGTCATTGCCTTGCCGGCCGGAAGTGGTTCTACCAGGGGAGGCCCGAGTCACCACGGAAAAAGGGGGAGAGGTTTGGCATGAGAGGAGGCGAGAGAGGGCGAGACCTTGAAAACAGAAAAAAAAGAGGTAAGAAAAAGAGAAAAAAAAAAGAGGTAAGAAAAAGATGTCCCAAAACCGAGAAGATTGTGTACTGACAAAAAGTTGGTGTGGACTCAGGGTTTGGGGCGAATATGGACACATGAGTGACGGTCGGAGGTACTGACATCGACCATAGCAGTGATGACGAGCATGGATCATGCGGGGTTATTGCCCTTTTTAGAGGTGTCAGTGATGAGGGCGCATCGAGCAATGTTGACGATCTTGATAAAGAGATGGAGTTCAAAGACGTCAACATTTTGTCTGCCGACAGGGGAGATGACAGTGACGCTAGAGGATGTATGGCGCATCCTGAATCTGCCAATAGCAGGGATATTGCTGAGTGATGTGGTGTCAAGAGGGGCTGAGTTAGAGTAGACTATGACAGCGTTATTTGGACATGTTGCCCTACCTCTTCAGGGTCCGTAGTTGGATCTAGATAGATGCTTGATAGTGGGAGTACCACCTTTGCCTTTATTCCTAGTGGGTTTGATCAGTGGGATATTGTTGCCAGATCACAGTAGGCGGTATTGCAGTCTAAGGTTTATGGAGGCGATTCGACAAATTGTTGAGTGGCGTGAGGGACAAATTGTATGGGGTACTTGTGTCCTATCCCAGTTGTATAGGGATATGCATATGATTTGCTATTGGGAGACAGTGAGTTTGACACACATGACCCTGCTATAGGTGTGGGCATGGGAGTATATCATGGTGACGAGACTAATTGTTGTTAGGGAGGGAGAGGTGGATGATAGAGAGCCGGTGGCATGGGGGTATGGAGAGGCGAGGGGTTGGGTTGTGCATCATAGGGGGTTGGGAGATATGTAGGGATGGAGGAGGATGGTGGATGATTTGGAGGAGGGAGACATAGTGTGGCGACCTTATATGCATCGATGCTTCAGGGGATGGAGAGAGCAGGCTGAGAGACAGAGCGGGTACTTTATGACTCAGTGTGTCCTGATGAGGAGTCTATCGCGGATAGTGGAGATGCATCAACCAGATAGGGTGGTGAGATAGTTTGGGCTGATACAGGATATTCCTGGTGTGCTGATGATGTTTCGGCGGCTCACCAGAGAGTGACCATGGGGGCGCACGTTTAGCCTGAGGGAGGCCAGAGTAGCATGGATGGCGATAGTACAGGTAGCCTATCTGAGGAAGTGTGTGGGAGCAGAGGATGCAGGGGTGATACTACGATATGACCAGTGGTCACGCAACCACCGATGGGAGAGGATTACACCGTTGGTGCCGATTGTAGGAGCTGTAGGATTTGGATCAGAGGATGAGCATCGTGAGGCTAGAGAGAGAGTACAACATGAGGGTGGGAGAGGTCCTGAGCTAGATGTGGGAGGAGAGAGGATGGAGACAGTGGGACAGGTAGCGAGGAGGAGGAGGAGGAAGGGGCAGTGGAGGAGGGTGGGAGAGATCGTGAGCCAGATGTGGGAGGACAGGAGGAGTCAGAGGTGGAGATGATACACTCTGTGGAGGGTAGAGCCAGCCAGCAGACTAGTATAGGGGGTAGGGTATGACAGAGGAGAGTGTTGGTATGAGCTAAGCAGGGAGGGGAGAGACAGCAGGATGGAGGTCAGGAGGAGATGGAGGCTAGGAGTCAGCTAGAGATGATAGCGGGTAGCATGCGACTGATGAGGGTACAGAACGTGACAGAGCAAGAGGGGATGGGAGGGGGAGGACAGCAGGAGGGAGCCCGAGAGGAGACTAAGGCCAGGAGTCAATCAGGGAGGATGGGGAGTAGGGGACGACAGATGGGGGGCAGATGGCATCAGGGCAGGAGCCTCCCATTGTAGAGATAGGGGAGAGTGAGGATGAGGAGCAGCTGAAGATAGGAGAGCTGACGAGATGGATGAGAGTAGGGAGGCATGGTCGGCCGCGGAAAGTGTGAGTCCATCCTTCCGTGGAGGGCTTGGAGGATCAACAGGAGCAGGAGGGAAGGGAGAGTGATGATGCTATGGAGATAGACGGAGATGTGTCGGATATGGATATTTGGGATACAGAGCCATTGGCGGTGGTTCCTATCAGTACCTCAGGAGATCTGATTGTTCAGCCAAGATACAGTATGGAGAGGCTTCAAAGTATAGATCATAGGTTGAGGGTAGCAGAGGCAGAGGTGATCAGACTCAAAGTCGAGCTATCAAGAGTCCTGGTAGCAGGTTAAAGGGATTATGGATTTATGGTGGACCTCTTATCCACATAGGTGGAGGTGATGGGGAGGGAGAGAGAGAGGCTGGAGGCTGTCATACAGGGGATACGAGAGGAGTTGGTTGTTGTCAGTTGGGATCGTGATAAACTACAGGTAGAGAGGATGATCGATCATGTGTCAACAGATAGTGGGCAGTAGGGAGGTGATCTCTAGCAGGAGCGAGATGAGCTACAGGATAGGGTGTATTGCTTAGAGCAGACGATGGGGGAGATGGGGGTGATGCAGGAGAGAGAGAGACAGGAGAGGGAGTAGGTTCATATTATGCAAGCGGATAGGGATGTAGCATAGGTGCAGGTATAGGTGGTGGAGGTAGAGAGGGACATGGCATAGGCACGAGTTCAGGTGCTGCAGGGTGAGAGAGAGTTGGTAGAGGCACATATTCGGTCTATTTAGAGGAGAGAGGAGGCAGTTTCAGAGGTATTAGTACTGTAGGGAGAGCGAGATGCAGCAGTGTTGAGAGTCTAGGAGATGGAAGGGGAGAGGGATGGAGCAGTGGTTCGGTCACATGCTGCATAGAGAGAGAGAGATGCTACAGAGATACGGATGCAGACACTGCAAGGAGAGCGGGATACAACAGTGGTTCAGTGGTAGGATGCTCAAAGGGAGAGAGATGCTGCAGAGAGACGGCTGCAAATACTGTAGGGAGAGTAGGATACAGCAGTGGCACAGTGGCATTCGATGCAGGTTAGTGATGTGATAGGGAGAGATACGCATGGATTACAGGGGGAGAGGGATGCAACAGTAGCTAGGGAAGTGGCTGCTGAGGAGATGAGAGATCAGATTCAAGCAGAGATGGCGCAGTTATGCCTATCCCAGGAGGCCTAGGAGCAGGGGAGGAGAATGATTACGAGGGATCGGGATAGGTATCGTTAGGAGCGGAATTCCGCTTGGGTTCAAGTTGCGGAGTGAGAGGAGAATGTGAGAGAGGCAGGATTTTGGATGGTCGTGTACTACCATGCAGTTCCAGACCCGACCCAACGGATATTTCAGTATATCCGACAGGCACCCCAGATGCCAGCGCCATCTCAGTCGCTGGGGACACGGACTCGAGGTTACAGTGATTCACTAGGTGTTACACCAGGCAAGAGATCAGTACCAGATTCACCACAGGAATCAGACGTGGGTAGTTCATTCGGGAGGTGACAGGTTACTAAGTTTTTGACAGATGTAGGGTGGAGCATGTAGGATTTATCGACATAGATTAGAGATTTTCTATATCTCTGGATTTTGTAGTTTATTATGTGATGGATATATGATATATTTTGATGTATGATGGACATGTGACACATTATATTACTTTGATTATGACATGGGACAGTTCTTATTGACACTATGTAGTATGTTTCCTTTTGTGATGGGTGATTATATGCACGTGTATATGATATGTCTTGCTTATGTGGATGGATATGTTGGTTTATTTATGCACATGTTTATGATATTAGATGCTTATGTGGATAATTGGGTGTATGTATTTGTGGAATATAGATGATTTTATTAATGCAGATATACGCATGGTGATATGATGTGTGTACATGTTGTATCTATGATGACCTATATGTATGGATGCCTAGTTGACTTATTGTCATGTATGTATATGTGTATGATGGATTCTGTATGAACATTTTATATATGCAGGATGTGATGTATTATCAGTCTAACACTTTGTGATGTAGGTGGCGATGTATGCGTGGTTCTAACATGTTGGGATGCAGGTGGCGATGTATGCGTGGTTCTAACATGTTGGGATGCAGGTGGTGATGTATGCGTGGTTAATAACATGAACCTGATATGTGATAATGCTTTTGTAATTTATGATGAAAGTAAAGAACACATAATCATAAGTGTCAATAAGAACCGACATGATAGTGGAAGGTGGGTATGTAGTGATTGTGAAAATGGGTGTCATTTGGCATCTGTCAAAAATTATTAGTATCCTGAGAAGAATGGGAAAGAGTGGGATAAAGTATTTGCACAACCAAAATCATAGGGTGAATGCAATGCAATAGATGATGAAATGCAATCCTAATATGAGTTGCCATCTTTGGAGCATTGATATTTGCTATAGCATAAGATACCAGATACCCTGATATATAAGACCAGGGCTAGTAGGCATCCAATGCATGAAACAAACATAACAAGCAAAAAGGGGCTACCCCAACACCCCAAGGTCACGATGACCTTGGTCGGGCTAGGCATTGGGATAACCACAAACACACAAGGATGCCCCAGCGTAACACAAGACCTTAGGGATCTTGGTGGGTACCACGTGGGACAACCGAAAAGGCAGCAACAAAGAAAAGACCAAGATGAACCCATATGTCGACTAGTCAAAGCACACCATGATATGATGGATCAAGGTGACCATGACAAGTGTTGATAGTGAGCTCAAATGACAAATAAATTTTAAAACATCAAAAGATTACAATGAAAAATCAAAACATCCTTTGCCATAGGATCAGGGTGATGGATAGGATCGATGAGGTTTGCTAGGAAGGATGCATCCTGGTGAGACCGATGATGGATACTAAACTAGAATGGCCCAGTTTTGACGCCAGATGCTTTTCATTAACCAAATCTTTTGATGATATTAGGATTTTATTTGAGAATAACGAGCCAGATGGGGACATAGACTGACACATCCTACAGATCTAGGGGCTCGGGGGCCGATCAGAGATTAGCCTTGCCTACGTGAAAGCGCAGAGCCCTCGTAGTTCATGAAAAGACCATGGATAAAGCGGAAAGACGATGATGAAAGCGAATGATGGATGACCAAGACACGATGGTCAGAATACCCCGGGGGCAGATCAAATGATCAGCCTTGCCTATGTAACAGCATAGGGGCAACGTAGTTCGACTGGTGTTGCGAGAGGATGAGAGCTAGATGGCAACTGACATGATGGATGATCCTATAAGATGACACAGATCGACCGACGAGGGGAATGAATGACACAAGCTCAAAGTGGGATACTGAAAAGCTCAGGATGGGGGATAGGCTAGATGGGTCATCCAATGCTCAATCAATATATACCAAGAGGCCTAGGATGAGATGGATGAGGACGATAGTGCAGATGAAAGCATAAAATAATTAGGATGTTAGGTAGATAATGATTAAGCCCTCTACAGATGATGCCTGTTACCAGGTTTTCACCATCCATACTTATCCAAGGCACCACCAAGAGGTGGTTTTCACCATAGGATAGATTTATTTCTCTTTACTATTTTTTTTGGATTTTTTATTTTTTTATTTTTTTATTTTTATTTGATTTTTTGATTTTTTTGATTTTTTCCCGATTAGGTGGGGTTACCAAGCGGACTTAGGCGTAGAACTTCTTGAGATGTATTATGTTGATGGGTTCATCAAGGGGCTCTCCTTCAAGGGTAGTCAACCTGTATGCCCCAAATCCATATTTAGCAGCTATGATATAAGGCCCCAACCAATTTGCCTCAAATTTTTCCTTTTTATCACGATCCTGTTGAGTGCGTTGGTTCTCCTTAAGAACAAGCTCACCAACCTGGAATTGTCGAGGAAAGAATTTTTTATTGTAATTACGTTTGAGGTGGTTTTAGTATGCTTGCAGATGATCATAGGCTTTTATTCTTCATTCATCCAATAATTCCAGCTATGCAAGCCGTGCAACATGAGCATCTTCTTCACTGATAAGATTCTTCAGAGAAATCCTCAGTGATGGAAGCTCAACTTCAATTGGCAAGATGGTTTCAGCACCATATACTAAAGAATAGGGGGTGGCACTTGTCGGGGTGTTGATGGATGTGCGATATGCCCAGAGGGCAGGATGAATATGGAGGTGCCAATCTCGTCCAGTGTTATTGACAACCATTTTGAGGATGCGGATAAGGGTCTTGTTGGTTGCTTCTGCCTGACCATTGCCCTAGGGGTAATAAGGCATTGACCAATGGTGCTGGATATGAAAGGTGTCACAGAGGTGTTTCATGGCTTGGTTTTTGAAGGGTTTTTTGTTATTAGAGAGGATGGTGGATGGGATACCATATCTACAGAGAATATAGTAAAGGATAAATTTTGAGATTTGGATACCAGTGACTTGTGAGAGTGGTACTGCTTCCACCCACTTAGTGAAGTATTCAGTGGCGGTAATTATGAATGTATGGCCGTCAGATGATGGTGTGTAAATCTTTCCAATCAAGTCAAAACCCCATTGAGAAAAGGGCCACAGTGCTAAGAGGGGCTGAAGATCCTGCGCTGGGGCGTGAATCAAATCTGCATGTTGTTGGCATGGAAGGCACTTCTTCACAAATTCACAAGCATCATATTCCAATGTAGGCCAATAATATCCAGCTCGTAGGATCCTTTTGGCCAGAGCCATACCATTTGAGTGAGCTCCACAAACACCACCATGCACTTTCGTTAGTGTCGTGTAGGCTTCGGTCTCATTTAGAACTCTAAGGAGGATTCCATCATACCCGTGACGATAAAGCGTATCATTGATAATGATGTATCAAGAAGAGTGATGAACAAAGGATTTGTGTTGGTTGTGTGTAAGTTCTGGGGGTATGATATTATCATAGAGATAGGTGTATATGTCCTGGTACCATGGGGAGGCAGGACCTACGATATCGCACACCATATCAGTCTCAGGAATGTCATATGCAGGGATTAAAAGTTGTTCAACGAGAAACTCACATTCTATTCAGTCTTTAGGCATGTCAATCAGGGAACCGATAGTGGCCATTGCATCAGCTACTTTATTTCGTATCCTAGGAATTTGTTCAAATTATATAGAGGTGAAATATTTCTTGAAATTATCCACCATGTGCTTGTAGGGTAATAGCTTATCATTTTTGGTTAGGAACTCATCATTAACCTACCTAATGACTAGCAAAGAATCACCGAAGACTTTCAAATGAGTTATGTGTCACTGCTTTGTAATTCTGAGGCCAGTGAGGAGAGCTCTGTAATCTGCCATATTGTTGGTACACGGGAATGCTATCCTGAATGACTTTGGAATGTAGTCACCTTGAGGGGTAACTAATAAAATTCATGCGCCTGATCCATTATGCGTGTATGAGCCATCAAAATATAGTGTCCAAGCTGGTGCTTCTGTGACTGTGTAGACTTCTTCATCTGGAAATTCAGTGTCCAGAGGGTAAGAATCTACTAATGGTGCCTCAGCCAATTGATCAGCTATGACCTGTCCCTTTATGGCTTTTCGCTCTACATACTCTATGTCAAATTCGCTTAGAAGCATGACCCATTTGGCCATGCAACCAGTCAGAGTGGTTCTAGATAACAAATACTTCAGGGGATCAATTTTAGCGACTAATTTGATTGGATGGCTGAGCATGTAATGACGGAGTTTCTGTGTGTTGAAGACTAGCACAAGGCAGGCTTTTTCCATGAGGGAGTAATTTAACTCATAGCCGACCAATGTTCGACTGATGTAGTAGATTTCCCTCTCTTTGAATGACTCATCATGTTGTGCCAACAATGCCCCCAGCGTGACTGAAGTAGCAGAGATGTAAAGCAAGAGGGGTTTTCTTGGAATAGGTGGCATCAAGATCGGTGGATGAGCTAAATATTCCTTAATTTTATCGAAACCTATCTGACACTGCTGGTTCCATTGGAAGGTGGAATCTTTCTTTAGAAGATGAGTGAATGGCTGACACTTATTTGCTAGCTGGGCTATGAACCGATAGATGGACTGCATCTTCCCCTGGAGGCTTCTTAACTACTTTAGATTGCGTGGAGGTGGCATGTCCAGAATAGCCTTTACCTTGGCGGGATCAACCTCAATGCTCCTGCGAGAGACTATGAAACCCAACAAATTTCCTGACGTGACCCCAAAGACAAACTTTTTTGGATTTAGCCGCAACTTGTAATGCTCTAATCGCTCAAATATCTTTTTCAGGATGGCAGGATGTTTTGCTCGTGTTCTAGATTTTCCTAACAAGTCATCGACATAATCCTCCACGATGATATAGATGAGGTCATGGAGATGGTACATCATCACCCTTTGATATAACCTTCCCGCATTTTTGAGACCAAAGGGCATAACAGTAACAATAATTACCCAAGGTGTTGTGAAAGCGGTCTTGTGTTGGTCCTCAAGGGAAATTCGAATCTAATTATAACAAAAGAAACCATCCATAAGGGATAACATATCATGTCCTACTGTGAGGTTGACCAACATATCAATATTAGGTAGAGGGAAGTCGTCTTTTAGGCAGGCCTTGTTAAGATCCCTGAAGTTTGTGCAGATCCGAATGTCTCCATTTGGTTTGGCAACTGGTACTATGTTGGAGATCTACTCAGAGTAGTTAATTGGTGCAGTAAAACTATAGTTAGCCTTCTCAATTACTTTTGTGCTAATGCTACATGGTCATCTTATGAGGCTTTGTTTGTGAGCTTATGGTGACATCTAGATGATGAACCATTAAAGTGAGGTCTAAGCCTAGCATGTCTAAATATAACCAAGCAAAGTTAATGATACCCTCTTGGAGTAGTTGCACGATGACTAGATACTCTTGCTCTGAGAGTGACTTGGCTACATAGGTGATCTTGGGATTTTCAGTAGTACCCAAGTTAACTTCTTGAGTCTCTTCAATTAGAATGGATGATCAAGCGGAATGGCGGGTTCCTACAAAAGATGAACATCTCCATCTTCGATGCCTCTTGGGGTTTTATGGTCTGTCCTATTTTAAGGTCGAGGCACCAGAGTTTGCTGGGTGACACTTTTCTTGTTCTTGACTTTTCTTGTTGGGTGTTCGTCCTCCCCCAATCCCATAAAGGATTTGACATATGTATACATGTGAACATATTGACGGAGTGTGCTAATCACGTAGGTCCCAATCAATAAACTCGGGGCAAAGGTAGGCTAATAGGTGAAGCAGACCCGAGGCATTGAACATGGATGATAAAGTGGGTGTGATGGTCATCATGTTAAATACGCCGCGTATGATGGATTCCTCCTCGGGAGTATGTCTTCCCAGTGGCATTACATCCCACAGTGACACTATTGGAAGTATTAGACGATGTTGTAGGGCTTTTTTGTTTTCTGTCATACCCAATGCCTATGTTTTTTGGTAGCTTTGACATATCAATGGGTTGCAACCACCCTTGTTCTTCTTTACCTAGGCCCCTGCCTTGGTAGTTATACTTTTCTGTAAACTTAGCTGACCACGGATATGCTTCCTGAAAATATTCCTTTAGAGGAGGATCTGGCTGGGGTTCTTCTCGATAGACCCATTGGCTTATGTCCTCTTCCGGTGCATCTATCTTGACACTAGGGGATCTGAAAGTGGTGGTAGGGATGTTCTTTCACTTTGAGAAGGTATTAGTCTTTTCACTCCTTTGGGTAGCATGCGAAGGTTGACCAGCATACTCATGTGGTGATGGTGGTATGAACTACCATTGAGGCGGTGTCATTTCATTATTCGCACACCCTTTGTCAATGATCACGGACTTTGGTGACTAGGATCAATGGTGGAATATGGGTGGTTATCGCCTGTAAGGGTGGATTAGCGGATGGCCCAGGATTACTTTATTTCAGCAGGGACAATAATGTAAATGGGGAAATGATGCTTCTAAAGCACGACAATATTCAAATGGTTGGGGGTCAGCATAGATGGTGACTTCTTGTCCATTGACTAGGAGTTTTAGGCACTGATGGTATGTGGAGGGGATAGCTTGCATAGCATGGAGCCATGGACGGCCAAGGAGGAGATTATATGCCAAGTCCAGATCAAGGACATGACAGGTAATGTACTGAACCATAGGTCCCACTTGGATAGGAAGATTGATAATTCCTTCTAAATTCCTTTCTGCATTATCATAGGCCTTGATCGTGATGATATGATTACTTAAATCTGCTTGAGTATACCCCACCTGTTTTATGAATTTTAGAGTACACAAGTTGAGGGCAGAGCCATTATCTACAAAGACTCTTTTTATTTTATGATGAGCAACCACGACTTCAATATGTAAGGGGTGATTATGATTGACATCGATGTTTGGCATATCGTTTTGGCTGAAGTGCAATTGATGAGATAAAGCTAGGTGTCCTACCAAAGCTTGGAATTGTGTAGGATCAATGTCATTAGGTACATGGGTTTCCTGTAGGGATTTGTTGAGGATTTCTTGATGTACAGGGGAAGACTTAAGTAAATCCAAAATGGAGATATGTGCAGGGTTCTTTCATAAGTGATCAATGATGTTGTATTGAGAGCTTACAGGAGTTGATTGGGCGGGTGCGGAGGCTACAAGGACAGTGATGTGGGATCGTCGTGTAGTAACAACACACTGAGGGTCTTTGGATTTGACATGTATCATGGATACACGAGGTTCTACCTGCTCAATGTAATGAATAATACCCTCGTAATTGAGGGGTACATTCTTATAGCTCACGTTATTTGTGCTGTTGTTTTTAGGATTACTGTTGGAGGTGCCCGGGCCTTGATTATGGTTTGGAAAGGCGTTTTGATATATCTGCAATTGATCATTGGACGATGAGGCTAGATTGGTGTCAACCTTGATATCTCCTCGATCAATGAGATCCTGAACATAGTTTTTTAGATCTTGACATTTATTCAAAGATTGTCCTTTGATTTTATGGAACTCACAATATTCATTTTCCTTAAACCATGCGGGCTTGGGTTTGGATTCGTCAAGTGGCTTGGTGACAGGATATGTGATTGGATAATTGATCTGTATCAATTTATTGAAGACAACACTCAGGGGTTCCCCTAATTGAGCATATTGGTGCTTAGTGTTCCCTTGGTTGTTCTAATTTGACTATTGAGGAGGACGAGGTGCCCCCTGTGGTACAGATATGGCATTAGGTATGGAGGGTTGCTATCTCAGGGATGTGTTAGCCACCTGGATGTGTTTAGTATCAGCCGCACCATCATTCACTGCGTTCTTGTTTTTGTTCCAAAAACGTGGCTTATCTCCAAAATGACCTTTCTTTATCATGGCCATGTATTTTAATGTGCCCTTTGGTGACAAGGGCACATTCAAGGATAGGTCCCTTTTCCACTATCTCCACAAAAATGGTGACACAATGTAACCTAAAGTTATGAGCCATGTCGGGATGAGAGTTCTCCACAAAGAGAGTGACCATGTCCTTCTCTTTCAGGGGGGTTTTCATTCAGCTTGCTAGCACACACCACCTTTGGAGGTAGCTAGTAAAGGTTTCCCCCTCACGTTGTTTCTCTTTGAGAAGGTTTAAGGTGTCAGTCTCCTCCAAATTGAAGGAGAAGTAGGAGACAAATTTTTCTGACAGGTCCGCAAAATATTTTATGGATCCTTTTTCGAGGGTCATGAACCACTCTAGGGCATTGCTTGTCAGGCTTTGTGGGAATAGGCACAAGAGATAGTTGTCATTGTACATAACTTCTTGACACTAGGAGTAAAACTCCTGCAAGTGGGCCTTAGGATCTTTGTTCCCCCTGTATTTATCAAACTTTGGCATTTCAAAATGTTTAGGGAAGGGGATCAATGAGATGGACAAATCAAATGGATATGGGCATATGTCTTCAAATTTGAACGATTGTTTGCCAGCCCCAGCTTGAAGATCTTTCAGAGCGGCTTTGATTTCCAACAGATCCGAGTTGGCCGATGGCGGGTTGGGGGGATATTGATGATAGGATGATAAAGGATCTTGCTGAGAGAGCGTTGGATTGTTGAAATACGGATTTGGATAGTTGGATGATGACATGCCTTGCTAGTAAGACGAGGGATTTTGTTGATACGGGGGTTGTTGTTGTGGGGTATAGTACGGATTTGTTTGATAAAAGTGTGGGGTAAGCTGTTGAGGAGCTTGGATGTGACGTGTATTGGTTTGTTGGTGTTGAAGGTACTGTTGTGATTGTTGGGAGGTCACATAAGGCGGTTGTTGGTGAAATTGCTGTTGATTGTGATAGTAGTAGTGTTGAGGGAGTTGTTGTGATGTCAACTGTTGTATGGGCCGAGATGTGATGTTGTGTTGTGGTTGAGCCTGTGGACGCAAAATGGACATGAGAAAGGGGGATATGGTCTGAGCAATAGGTCGAGATGGATTGCCTTGTGGTTGGTAAGGTGGTTGTTGTGAAGAGACCAAAGCATTATGTATGGGTTGTTGCTGATGACATGGCTAAGGTAGCGTAGAAGTGTTTTGTAAAGGGGGTTGTGGGGTACCACCTGGAACATTCAGCTGGGATGTGCCTTGTGGAGGTAATTGAGGCAGAATGTTGGATTGGTGAAGCTATTGAGATGTATATGAGGATGATGGTAGATTTGTGGCCCTAGGAGGTGGAAGCAATGTGGTAAAGGGGGTGCCCCCAGTGTTGACTGTAGGTTGATTCGAATGAGGGGGTGTTGTTAGCGTTAATGGCGTAGGTTGTGGAACATTTTGTGGCATACCATAGGCAAAAGGATTATTAGGATCAGGCACTTGAGGACCTCCCATAACTGAGGTTGAAGCATGTGGGGGATGGTTAACATGATAAAGAACAACATTGCCAACTTCAGGTTGATGCCAACCCTCAACTAGAGGAACATTGGGGAAGTACGAACCTTCTGGTGCATTTTGTGAACCTTGGAGTATGTTAGATGGGGAACTCCTATATTTGGACAAGTCAACACCCGAGGGGGGTTTGACACCCTTCTCAATTAGATGGGCCAAAATTTCTTCCCCGTGTTTTTCAAGCAGACGGTCAGTCATTTGCACATTGGCAAGATTACTAAAATGTTCCTCAAGCGTGAGTTCAGGTTGATTAGCCATACTCTCTTCACCATGTGGTGAGTTGTTCTGATTTTCGGTGTTGGAGTGCAATGAAGTACCATTATGAGGATCTTGGGGGACCTTGCTAGGATCTTGAGCAATATTTGCACCATTGGTGGGATTTGTATTGTTATTAGGGTCTTGAGACATGTTCGCTTGGGAATTTTGACCTTGTTGTTGTTCCATTTGTCTCTTATCTTGTGACCTAGTTTGAATGGGCATGCAAATGTGCTATGGGTGGATTATAAAGATGTTTTTGATGAATGATTTGATTGTGATTGGATGAGATCTGATTTTGATGGGGTTTGAATTTATATCAAATTTTGCTTGGACATATTGGATTGGATCGGATTTTGATTGGATTGGATTTTGATTGGCTAGATTGGATTTTGATTGAATTGGATTAGATTATTAAGATCAATAGGATTGCATTGGTTGAACGAATGTGATTTGATTGATTGGATAATTTGATCAAATGATTGGTTTTGATAGATTTGGATGATTGAATGGGTATGATTGGATGATGAAAGATGTGAGAGACCCTGAGTCAAATCAAAGAAAGTTACCCTTAGTGACCTAGAGCTTTGATTGATTAAGAGGATGATCACGACACCAAATCCACCTTAAGATATAAATGGATTGATTTTGGATGAGGATGATAACTTATGACACTAAATTCACCTCAAGATGGAAGTAAACTGATTTGGGTCGAAGTTAATGACTAATAATCAAATTCAAGTGCTATGATTAATCTGGGTAACCACTTTGTAACACAAGGTTAAGGTGGTTTGATTATGGGTGGTGTTTGGTGATGTAAATGGTAAAATTTTGATGTTCGCTAGGTGATGGTATGGACTTTTGAATGGATTATGGGGAAATTTAAAATGAGCGGATGGATTGAGGATGATTGTGGAGAATGAATGTGGATTTAGAATAGTTAAACAAAGGTTTGGAATGATAAGATGGAGGTTTAAACTAATCAAATGGAGGTTTTTGGAGGCTTAGAGTGACAAAACAGAGGCTTGGGATGATGAGATAACAGTTGGGAATGATTAAATGATGGTTTAGAGGATAAACAGATCTAAATGGGGCAATTTCGGGTGTTCAGGAGGGCGAATTCGCCCCTCTGCAATAAATCAGGGGCACAGTCGCCCCACTGCAGAAAATCAGGGGTGTAATTGCCCCACTACAGAAAATTAGGGGCGTAATCGCCCCACTGCGAAAAATTAGGGGCATAATCGCCCCACTACGGAAAATTAGGGGCGTAATCACCCTTATGTAGAAAATCAAGGGCGTAATCGCCCCACTGCAAAAAATCTGGGACTTGGTTTGATGAAAATGACTATGGCAAGGACTTTAAAATGACAATGATAAGGCCAATTTGTCAAAAAATTCACTGGTTTCTCACAAGAAAACACTTTCAAGCAAACACAATCCTATGATTAGTGTTAAGGGTATGGCCAAAGAGGTCTTTATCTAGGATGCACAAGGTGTCTAGGGAGTCCTCGATATACTCTTGGTACGTGAGGCACAACCGTGAACACCAGCCCATCACAAGCGTGAGTCGGGAACCCCAGCGAGATACTGAAGGGCTTAGACCAACTCTTCACGTCTATCTAGGTATCACCCTAGCTTCGACGCTCTGCCAATTATGATGTGACTGGATTGGGGTACAACTTTCACTCTCCCCTTTATATACCTGGCCGGTACATGTATGGTTAGAATAGTCCCTTGGGGTGATAGAAATCTAAGCGAGGTCCCACTAGAAAGCACTATTTTTCCAGCATCTCCTAGGCTCACCACCGAAGTGTAGGGGAAGCGAAACAAGCTAATGCTCCCTTTGGGTAACAAAAAAGATAGACACAACAAGCAATGAATATTACTCCCCTAATTAAACTATGTTCTTAGATTAAGGCAAACAACAAGGATATTTTAAAAAGTTTGAGCAAACGGATAACCCTGCAAACAAATGTTAGATGTTTTATCACTTTTCATCATCAACTTCACAGAATATGTTGCAAAAAGTTAGCAAAACACCAATATCATGCAAAACGATTAGGGAGTTAATACTTGAAAGCAAAAATCAAAGCCAAAATGACGGTTTACCTTCGAAATGTGTTGTAGCGGTGACAGTATGATCACCCATACAGCGATAATTGGTATGATCACCCCAGCGTGGAAAATGCGGTAATCACCATACGTGAAAAACCCGAGTCTTGATGTACTACTTGAAAAATCAGTCTGATCACCCCAGCATAATATCGAGTATGATCCACCCCGCTGCGGAAAAGTGTTAGCCCAAAAATTTTAATGCAGGGGGCGTAGTCGCTCTTCTGCAGAAAAAGTGTTAGCCAAAAATTTTGGTCAAGGAGGGGGCGTAGTCGCCCTTCTGCAAGAAAAGTGTTAGCCAAAAAATTTGGTCAAGGAGAGTAGTCGCATACGAAGTGTTAATAAAAGGTACAGTCAAGGAGGGGCATAATTAAGCCCTTCTCTGAGAAAATCGGTATGATCGCTGAAATGGAGAAACCTGATCGCTATACTTGAGAAAATTGGTAATTGTATGGAAAAATCGGGGGCATAAATAAGCCCCATTCTGGCATCCCGGTAAGTAGTCACTTGCTTCTATGGCAGAAAATCGGTATTAAGCCCTTCCCTTAGCATATTCATGCAAAAACTTAACAACAACAAACGTGAAATATAGGAACCCGCTTGTGGGTCCCACTGGGCATGTCAAAAATGTGATATCCAAAATGTCTAACCCTATTCTAAGCAAATAAAATGCAATGGAAAAACATAAGGAAACACCTCAAAATTAGCCTAAGAAATTTGTATGTGCAAAGAGGAAAGTGTTAAATGAAGATAAATTGATATACCTCCCTTTTTGCAGCTAAAACTCCTTGGTTGGCCCTTGATTTTGATTGATTTGTATGCTCCTTGACGGCTCTTGATATGGCTAAATGCAAGTCTTGACTATATGCTTGAGTGTAGATGCACATGGATAAATGTTGATGGCTAGATGAGTGCACAAAATAGCAACATTTAGTTGCAAAATGGCTAAGTCCCCAAAATGCCTTAGAGGATGGGGTATTTATAGAGAAACTTGAATTCTCTAAAGAATTCAATGGTTGGGATTTATCCAACAAAATCAAGATGAAGGGATAAGGTGAGTTGAGGACTCACAAGCCCTCACATTTTGACATGTGGAATGTGAAGTGGATAAAGGTAGGATGATGTGTAGGTGATGTGGAAGAGAGGTACATGATGTGGAGGAAGGACAAGTACCTTCCAAATACCTTGGGGAGTGAGAAGATTTCTTTAAAAAGGAACTTCTTATCCCCAAGTGGGAGTGAAAATGACACTTGAAGAATTTTGGAATTTCTCAAAAATCTCCATGGGAAAAGAGAAAGAGGTTGGAGAAATAAATGTGTATTAAAAATTCACATTCATAGGAGAATCTAATGGATAAGAGATGGTCTCCAAAAAGGTGGGAATTGGTCACATGTGCATGAGGTGACATGTCAAACATTTTATAAGCCTTGGAAAGACAAAATGTGAATTAGAAATTCACATGGGGAGGAGAGAGACATAGTATGAATAAATGAGAATTAAAAATTCTCATGGGAAACAGAGTCAATTCCCAAAAAGGAAAAATGGAAAGATTGACTAAAAAGTGGTGCTAAATGTTGAGATGATGGATTGCACAGCCCCTGAAGCTCTAGAATCTTCAATGAAGGACTTTAGCCATGAAAGATAATCAACCACAAAGAGAAGTGTTGCAACAATGGAAGGCTGATTAAAGATTCTATTGATATGATGATTGATATGATATTGATATGATATTGTGCAAATGAACAAGATGCCTGATTATATAGGCAAGAAGTAAACCCTAATATGCATAAGATGTTGCCAAGTGTTATAATCTAACAACATGTGACAACATGTGAACCCTATGGAGATGATCATTAAATGATGAGATAAGTTCTAGAAGGAATCTTATCCCACAAACTAGGAAAGGGAATATTATCCCATTTATTAAATGATTACAACCTAGGACTAAATGATTAAATGCAAGACCTAAGTTAAATTATGTTAGTGTAATAATTAATTAATTACTTACACCAACACCCCCTCATAAGTGCAACTTAGGGAGGAAAATGCAATGATTATGCAAGATGATGATGGGTCCCGGCTACGAGGCCATGTTAGGTACCCATGTACATGAAGATGCAGAAAATCTCCCACAACCGGAGAAAAGGGGAAAACCCAATAGGAACAAAACCCCTCTCCAAAAAGGAGATGAAAAAGAAAAAATGTGAGATAGGATGGGAAGGATGGAGGACTCCCAAATACCACCCAAGTACACCATCCGTCACATGGATACAATAGAGAGACTAAATAGCCCCCCCAGAAGATGAGATCACCTGCAAGAAAGGTAAGTATCTGAAGACAAAACAAGATCCAATGCCAACAAACAACTTGTCCCCCTTTCGGAAGAAACAAAACTAAATGCAAGTGCAAATATGCTTCCCATTCCGAATAGGAATTAAAGGAAGGAAGGATGTATGCTGATGGTGTCTTTGAACTCTGCTCAAGTGTCTCCTTTCCTGATGATGAAAATGCCAAAATCAATGAAGAGAGTGAAAAACCAGGTTGATGCAGAAACTGATGCTGAACAATATCCAAAGAAAAAGATAGAATGGATATGATGGATGTGATGAAGACTTGATAGCCCCCCTGAAGGAAGTGTCCTCAAAACCACTAAAAGAAGTCTGAAGCAAATCCAATGGTGGATGCTGAAGAAACTGCAAATCCTGAAAGGAGTAACAGGGAAGAAGTCTCGGATAAGAAATCTCTGAAGAAAAACCAAGTGCCTCCAAGATAGTCTCTGGATTCCCAATCAAGGTAGAGACAAAGGAATGAGGAGACTCAAAACAACTCTCCAAAGCCAAATCTAAATAGAGGAATTATATCCCCTCAAGAATGTCCTCCAAACCTGTAGAAGTAGCCAAGTCAGTGATGCATGAAATGAAGCCATCCAATGATGTTAAGTCTGGAAAATAGAATGTGTTCTGATGAAAGATGATAGTGGAAGCCTCAATCAATGATTCTGGACAAGGAATCACTAAACATGAAGGAATAACAACTGTCTCTGATGAAGAAGAAGCACTGAAAGGAACCTTGTCAACCTCTTTGGAAAGATCAATGTAATCAACTTCTTGCACAACAATATCATGATGGGGTACTTGATTTAAAGAATGACATTTTGAACCATGATCATCGGGGAATGGTGGAGTATCTGAATCTCCATATAGCTCCCAAAGCTTAATCCAAAGAATGTGAGGACAATCACAATGATCAATAGTATTCAAAACATCATAATCAACTTGCATAGCAATGATCTCCAAGATAGTGTACCTACTGCAACTCCAAGAAAATTTTAGAACACCTTCACTTGGACAGGGAACTATACCATACAAATGAGGCAATAGATCAAGTGACAGAAGATGGTGGCAGATCCCATCTCGCCATTGTGAATAGTTACTCATGTGCAACATAACCAAAGGAGGAGAGTAATATGCAAGCCCCATAACGAAATTTCTCCACAAAAAACAAAGACACGGACCTTCAACAGAAAATAGAATACTTCCAAATAGATATGCAACTGAGAATATGCCTCTGAGATCAAGAAATTCTTCTTCAATCTTCAGGATGTCTCAAGAATCAAAAAACCAGAAAAAAGGATACTTGGAGCTGAAACCAAAGAAGGTGACTAGACTGATAAAAAATGCACTGAAATATCTCTCGAATGCCACTGGAATCTCCGAAATCCGACAATCTGATGCAAAGATATGTTCTTCTGAGTCCAAAAAGGAGGGTTGACTTCAGTTGACTGTAGAAATTTATAGCAGACAAATCCTACAAAATGGATGGAACCACTGGATAGTGCTCTGAATTATCTTTCCATCGATATCTCGTTTGCAAGTTTTCAATATCGTGGCGTGAAGATATGGCCCTCGGAAAAAAACTATAATTTGAATTGTCACTGGCTAAACAGGCAAAAAAATCAAGCACCTGGGGCTAAAAACAATAAGCCCCTAGTCGCTGATATGACCGAGGGGCTGGCGTGGTAAAAAAAAAAAAACCACCGCTTGATGGGCGGCATCGGAGCGGAGGAAATTAGGTGGCGCGGTCGGCGGTGGTGGCCAGAATAAATACCGGCGACACTGCCAGAAGGTGGTCAGACCGGAGCTGTCGGTGTCGGGTTGAAGGAGAGGCCATAGGAATAGCCGCCAGTGATCGGACGTGGCCAGAATAGTGGGCACCGGAGATGGAGAACCCGATGGCAGCGATGTGACAAGGGCCGACAATGATGTGACAGCAACCGGATGACGCAGATGGGATGCAGGATCCGGTCGGTAGGTGCAGACCAATGGAGCCAACCGAAGAAATTTGAATATTGCAAAATATTTGCAATTTAAATTTTATTAAAATGCCGATAATTTATATGCAAAAAATAAAGTTCCGACCAGTGGAAAAAATGAAACCCAACTATATCCCAGAAAAAATATTAATGCCGACCCAGAAATTTAATTGCCAGTCGACTTCTGCAGAATTGATTTTTGCAGAAACTATATAAAAAATGCCCAAAAAAATAGCCAGAATTTTTTGATTTTTCTAAAAAAAATTTGCCTTGATGGAGGACTGAAAGGGGGATTTTTTCCTGCAAAATTGTATGGATAGTACAAAAAATTGCAAACCCTAGATAATACCTCGATTGGCTCCCGGATGATATGTCTCCGATTTTGATAAATGAGCAGGCAATCTATGGGTTGAGGCCTTCTGGATGCAATGGAGAGGTCGGAGATTCCTGATCTGCACCAGAAATCAACTCAGCTCCTGGGTAGAGCCAACTAGCCTGCAACATAAAACTCCAAGCC
The DNA here is from genome assembly GCA_007258455.2 of Sequoia sempervirens. Taxonomy (NCBI): domain Eukaryota; kingdom Viridiplantae; phylum Streptophyta; class Pinopsida; order Cupressales; family Cupressaceae; genus Sequoia; species Sequoia sempervirens. The sequence goes on from VDFB02377962.1 coordinate 44,221, forward strand.
TGCTTGAATATTGCACTCCAAACTTCCTGGATCTAGGGTTGATGTTTCAATGGACTAGCTCTAATACCATGTTGAGATGATGGATTGCATAGCCCCTAAAACTCTAGAATCTTCAATGAAGGACTTTAGCCATGAAAGATAATCAACCACAAAGAGAAGTGTTGCAACAATGGAATGCTGATTAAAGATTCTATTGATATGATGATTGATATGATATTGATATGATATTGTGCAAATGAACAAGATGCCTGATTATATAGGCAAGAAGTAAACCCTAATATGCATGAGATGTTGCCAAGTGTTATAATCTAACAACATGTGACAACATGTGAACCCTATGGAGATGATCATTAAATGATGAGATAAGTTCTAGAAGGAATCTTATCCCACAAACTAGGAAAGGGAATATTATCCCATTTATTAAATGATTGCAACCTAGGACTAAATGATTAAATGCAATACCTAAGTTAACTTATGTTAGTGTAATAATTAATTAATTAATTACACCAACACTAAAAGTGGTTAATTACTTTGATTAAAGTTGTGCAAATACTTGATTATGATAATCAATGGAAGATTAGTGGCAAGTGGCAAATGTAGGAGGATGTGACATTAATCCAAATTAGAGATGGATTATGGAGGATGTGACAAGGAGGGAGAAAAGAAGAATTTTAAATCGATTTTAATTCAAAAGATTAGAATGACTAAATTAAATAAATTGGTGTATTTATTTAATTTAGAGAGGAGAGAGGCACCAGATAAAGTGTTTAATTATTAAATTAAATACTTTAAGAGTCTTATGTGGGAAGTGTAATATTAATTAAATAAATTAATATTGACAGAATTGATGAATAAAGAGGTAAATTTGATCATATGGGAGTGATCAAATTTGGGTGTCTACATTTTGCCCCTCTTCGAAATATTGTTAAAATAACAATGTTTCGAAGAAAAATAAAATGTTAGGGATGAAGAAAGTGATAGGGATTGATGCCCCAGCCTGAAAGAGGTTGAATGAGTTATCCAAGAAGAGGAAAAAAAGAAGAAGGGTGCCCCAGTGCCTGCCTCAAATGGATGGAAGAAAATGATAGGGTATGCCCCCTCGAGAGGGCGGTTGGGGAAGAAACAAGGGGGCCCCTGATGACTTCTCGATAGAAGGAAATGGAGGAGACCATTGGATAGAGGGAAAAAAACTAAGCAACTTTGACTTTTGAACGGAGTTGATTGGATGTACGGTTTGCAAATGGCGGCTCCAGGAAAGAAGGGGATTAGTTGGGAAAAACAAAGTTAAATAAAAGGTAAAAAATACCTTTTATTTGAAAAAGGGGGGAAAAGAGGGGTTATAAGGTAATTTGAAGAATTACCTTGTCTCATTGTGACTGTAGCAATTGAGGAAAGGGTAAAAAAGGGGGGGGAGATGGAGCAACAATTCCGCGGTATTATGATAAACGGACAACATTCACTGAGCAGATGACCTACAGAGACACTGGACCCACTTTGTGGTACCCCGCAAGGTGAGTACAAAAACCCATGCTATGTATTTTAAACTTTTAGCATGTTTTTAAGATAGTAAAGGAAAATGTAAAATGTGGGTTTGGTGGGTGGAGTGGAATAGGAAAATGGGTAGTTGGGGAATTTGGAAAAAAAAATGAGGGAAATGGTAGATTTTTTGGGGGGGAAAAAGGGGGAAAAAAGGGCGCGCCGTTGCACAGAGGGGCGTATGTGCCCCTGACTGGGGTAGACACGCCCTAGAATGGGGGCGAGGTCGCCCTGGCAGGGGGCGAACATGCCCCGACAATGGGGCGGAGCCGCCTCGGATGGGGGCGGACACGCCCCGGAATGGGGGAGAGGTCACCCCGGCTGCGGGGCGGAGCCGCCCGGTAGGGGGCGGACATGCCCCAAGCTGGGGCGGGGTCGCCCCGACAAGGGGCAGACACTCCTTGGCTGCTGGGAAGAGCCGTCCCGAGCTGGGGTGGGCACGCCCCGGCCACAAGGCAGAGCCGCCCTGAGCATGGACTTCATGCAAGGACTACCTATGTTGAGAAAATAGCACAATGTCATTCTGGGAGTGGTGGAAAATCTCACTAAGATAGCTTATTTTATACTAGAAAATCTGACTGATGGAGCTCCTGTAATAGCTCATAATTTTATTCAAGAGATATTTAGATTACATGGGATTCTTGAGAAGATTATATCTGATAGGGATGCTTGTGTGACATCTAGGTTTTGGAAAACCCTATTTTCTGCACTTGGAACAAAATTGAATATAAGTTCTATGTATCATACAGAAATAGATGGACAAAATAAAAAGGTAAACTAAGTGTTAGAGGACCTACTAAGGATGTATTGTATGGAACAACAATACAAATGGGAATATTATCTACCATTTGTTGAGTTTGCATATAATAAATTTTATCATTCTACGATCAAGATAGCTCCATTTGAAGCATTATATGGCAAGAAGTTTCAAACTTCTATAAGCTGGGATAAGCTAGAAGATAGGACAAGCCTTGGGCCAGAGATGTTATTTGAAATAGAGGAGCAAGTTGGAATTATTGAGCATAGGTTAGAAAAATCTAACAATAGGAAGAAAAGTTATGTTGATTCCAAATGGGTACCCAAAAATTTCTCAATATGAGAAAATGTTTTTTTAAGGGTCAAGCCTCATAAAATTTGAATCAAGTTTTAAAACTCATCCAAACTAGCTCCATGCTATTAAGAAGTTGTTGAGATGACTTAGCATTGTTGTCATTGATGTCAAAACTTGGGATTCAGAAGGTTGTGCTCCAGATGATATACAAAAATGATCTATCCTATCATGTGCTATGATGTTGTGTAGTATAGATGTTATCCTTGATCTGAATATGATAGTACTTCTTTATTGGGACATCCATGGAAGACCGTTTATGTAGAATAATGAAGTCTAATATTCTGATGTTGGTTGTTGTGCTCAAAGCTTATTCTAGGTATCCTTGCTATCTGGGCATTCATGTAGCATGCTACAAGTTTTGGTACGTCTAATTATGTTTCTCTGGTTGGTACTAAAATTGATGGATATCAAGTTTTTGGTCTTGGTTGTGGCATACCCATCAGCTCTAGAATATATCTCATGTAATTCAAGGTTTGCTATCTTTTAGTAATTAGGCTATCTTATGTGTGACCTATCTTTTGGGTCCAATGCTAGTGTTCCAAGCCTTATTGAATATTTCAAGGTTGTTCTTCAAAGATGACATTTTTTTGTTAGGCCAACTTAGGAAATTATGAAGATATTGTGATTAGCCGACCTAGGAGATTATGAAGGCATGGAATGGTATAAGTAAAAGTTGATTTTGTTTGATGAAGTAAGAAGAGTGTTGTGTGCGAACAAAATTGCAAAGGATTATGTGATAAGAAACAAAAAAGGAAGTAGAAGGAAAGTGTTAGGAAGAAGTAATCAGTAGTGCAGAGCTTGTGCAAGGAAGGTGAGCAGAAGATTCTTGACCAAATCTACTGCATATAAATATTTTGCTCTAAACCAAAACTGACTTCATGCATATGTAGATGCAACTTCATCAATTCATTTTTTTTAGTGAGAATATTTTGTAATCCAATGTTTTAAGTGGGTAGTGATCCCACCAACAATGGGCCTTACCTATAGTAAGCCCTTGTAAAAATCACCTTAACCAGTGTTTTATAATTCAAAATTAGCATTTTTTGTGGTTTGTCCCATCTTGGGTTTCCACGTAAATTCTGGTGTTCATTGTGCATGGTGTTGTTATGTGCTTTCATGTTTATATCTGTTTGATAATTACTTGATTGATTTAAGCTTTCTCTAGATTAATTAAAGTCAAGAAAATTGTTTTATGATAACTGATTCACCCCCCTCTTAGTTATCCAGACTGTTCAACAATTGGTATCAGAGCTTGGTCCCTTACAGATAAAGCTTAACCGCTTGAGGGAGATATTTGCAGCCTGAAGAAGATGGTAGGAGATTATTACTTTGATGAAGAACTGAAGATAATGTTAGATGATATGGAAAGCACAGAATCTGAAAATGAAGAATTGAAAGAAAACATCAAGGAGGAAAATGCCTGTATCTCAAAGCTAAGGGAGAAAATATAGAAATTCAAAGCAAGACACAAAGAGTTCATCCAAGAATTAAAGGATTCAAAGGAAACTATTGTGGATTTAAATCAACAATTGGATGAATGCAAGAAGACTGAAGAAAATCTCAAACAAAAATTAGAAGAAAATGAGAAGTTAGATCAAGAGTTAAGAAGGCTGAAATCAGAAGCAAGGGTATGTGAAAGTAGCATAATTTTGGATCAAATCTTGTCCCTACAAAAATGTCACAAGGATAAGGGAGGACTCAGTTTCTCAGATGAAAGCTCAAATCAGAACACTAAGGGAAAAGACAAAGTAGTTGAAGTTGAAGCGAGATCTATTGTAACAAGAAAATTATGGAACTCTAGAACACCTGCAAAAGACCTTCGGTCAGGAAACCAAATGCTCAAAGGTACTTATCATTTAATGGATATTGTTTTATATGCAAAAATTTTGGACATAAGGTTGTAGAGTGTAGAAGCAAGAAGGAGCCAAGTACTCAATGCTTTAACTGTCACAATTTTGGTCACAAAGAAAGTCATTACAAAAGTGAATTATCTAATCTGGCTAGAAGGAATGGAATGAATAATCTCTTTCATGGTAATTTCTATTTATGCCATGGTTATGGTCACAAAACCAATCAGTGCAAATCTAGGGTTCACTCAATTAAGTCAGGACAAATATGTTACAAGTGCAGTCAACCTAGACATTATGCTAACACATACAAATATGTTGCTATGGAAAATTTTGGAAACAAAAAGAAGGTTGCAGAATCAGATGAATCTAAGAAGAAGACCATCATGGTTTGGAAGAAAAAGGAAACAAGTGTGGGGGCTCTTCTATGGTACCGGATCTTGGTACAAGCTCTTTCAGAATCTGAGCCAACTACCTTGGCTCAGGGGGAGTTTTTCAATGCATATCCTGACGGATTCCCCCACTCCGAAGTAATATTGATGTGTTTTCAACATGACTAAGTTTGATCCGGTTGGTCATGTATGATGAAGCTTAATCTAGCTAATTGAAAAGTGAAGTACAATTGATGGCATCATCGATGTAAGTTTTTGGTGGAAAAATCATCATGAACAATTAAGGATAAAAGATGGAGTTTCAAATCATTACTCACAGTTTGCAAAGAAGGAGAAGAGGTTTCGTTGAGCTCAATGGTGGTATTCCACTAAAGCTGAAGGGAGTAGAGTTGGATGAATTTGATCATCAGAAGATGAAGGAAATGGAACTAGGGTTGAAGACTGATGAATTTCAGAATGTAAGTGCCCTAGGTATGGATTTATGGGGAGAATTCCCCTAGATTTCTGAAAAAGAGTCTATCTTGTTCCTATTGAGTCGATTCAAGGATGGCAACATTTTTTTGGAAAAACCCTATCCGATCACTAAGGGAGCCATTAAAGCTATTACTAGATTGTGCAGTGTTGGTGACCTCCCTAGGAAGAAAACAGTGAAATACAAAGACATGGAAGAACTTACTAGTATCAAAAAAGACCCCCGATCTCTACTAATGAATACCATTGACGATCCTGCAGTAAGGCATGTTGCTTATGGTATCACTTACAAAATCTACTTCTAAAATCATGAAGGTTCTACTTCGGCTATTACTATGTATCTTGCACATAAGATGGTGAAGGATAATAAATAGTTTGACTTGTGTAGCCTAATAATGGAAAACCTAATTGAGAATGTCAGAATGTCTTTGGTTGAGAGTTATCCCTTCTGATTTGGATCTCTACTCATATGTTCAGTATTTCACTTTCTCATTTCGCTACCATCAAAGGAGAATGTTAAGTGGAAGTCTGACATCCCTATTAGAAAGCAAGTTTACAGATATTTGGAATGTATGGAAGATAAAGCAAGTGCATGCAAAGTTTAATTCTCATCCTTGCAAATGAATCTGTGCTTCGGTGTGATAGTTTAATCAGTATGAGGAGGGTTCCTCCTCTAGTAAGAAGGAGTTAGAGGTTGTCATTGGTGATTCTCCTTTGGAACCTAAAAGGAGGAAAATTAAGACAAAGGATGTCATCAATATCTCAAAAGAGAAGGAAAAGGAAGAAAAGTCTCTGCCTAGATGAAGTTCGTTCAGTGTTGGATGAAGCTGATATGAAAAAGATTGGTAAAATATGGCATAACTACTCTCCGAACAATAGTCCTAGAATTGAAGATGCTTTTGTTGATTATCTACTCAAAAAGGGTATTATTGTTTCAGTTGTTTCTGACTCGTTACCGAATGATTTGGTAGAAGTTGTTGTGGGAAGGACCTGAAGGACATAAGATCCAAGCTATGATTGAGAGAAGGTGTGTCAAATTCAAACAAAAATTATCCAAGCTCACTTGTGAGACAAGAGAATGCATTAAGGAGATGTCTGACATCTACATGTATTGTCTCTAGTGGCTTGTTGTTGTTGATAATTTTAGAAGCAAAATTGAAGCTATTGAATCTGAATTGAATGATATTGGGAAGTCTTTTGACTTCTTCAAATATAAAGATGGAAAACAAAGAATAAGAGTTGGAGAGTTGCAAGTTGAGTTAGTGTCTACTCAAAGATAGAGGGAAGATTTGGTTAAAACTTTCTAGTTGGTCAAAGAAATTGTTGAGGACCAGTTGGATCATCTCTTCAGGATACTTTTTGATGCAGAGGATTGTGAACGACAGTTCCTGTCTCCTGTCTGGTCATATTCATTTATGTTGTTGGCTCTACTGGACAATATGTGTGCCAGAAAGGTTTATGTTGTACAAGCTTGGAAGAGGAATCTTCCAATTGTGAGAGAAAGGTACAAGAAAATATTTCATGTGAAAGTGTTATTTCTACTTGATTTCCTGAATCATCTTAGTTGTCCCTTTTCCTCTAATGAAAAAAAGGGGTAGAAAAATGAAGAGAAAAACAAAAACAAAAAGAGGAATTAATTTTCTTGACAAAGGGGGAGCACTTGGAGTTTTGGAGTTATGTGTTTTTGAGATTTTTGTTGTTTTTCCATCAATGCCAAAGGGGGAGATTGTTGAGAATTTTTTGAGATGACTTAGCATTGTTGTCATTGATGTCAAAACCTGAGATCCGGAAGATTGTGCTCCGGATGATATACAAAAATGATCTATCCTGTCGTGTGCTATGATGTTGTGTAGTATAGATGTTATCCTTGATCTGAATATGGTAATACTTATTTTTTGGGACATCCGTGGAAGACAGTTAATGCAAAATAATGAAGTCTAATCTTTTGGTGTTGGATGTTGTGCTCAAAGCTTATTCTGGGTATCCTTTCTATCTAGAAATTCATGTAGCATGTTACAAGTTTTGGTATGTCTAATTGTGTTTCTCCGATTGGTACTAAAATTGATGGATATCAAGTTTTCGGTCTTGGTTGTGGCATACCCATAAGCTCCAGAATATATCTCATGTAATTTAAGGTTTTCTATCTTTTAGTAATTATGCTATCTTATGTGCGACCTATGTTTTGGGACCGGTGCTAGTGTGCCAAGCCTTATTGAATATTTCAAGGTTTTTCTTCAAAGCCAACATGTTTTTCCTAGGCCAACTTAGGAAATTATGAAGAAATTGTGTTTGGTTGACGTAATAAATTATGAAGGCATGGAATGGTATAAGTAAAATTTGATTTTGTTGAATGAAGTAAGAAGAGTGGTGTATGTGAAAAAAATTGTGAAGGATTATGCGATAAGAAACAAAAAAGGAAGCAGAAGACAAGTGTTAGGAAGAAGTAATCAGTAGTGCAGAGGTTGTGCAAGGAAGGTGAGCAAAATTTTCTTGACCAAATTTTCTACAGACATATATTGTGCTCTAAACAAAATTGACTTCATGCATATGTAGATGCAGATTCATCAATTCATTTTTGTCAGTGAGACTATTTTGTAATCAAGTGTTTTAATTGGGCAGTGAGCCCACTAATAGTGAGCCTTACCTGCAATGAGCCCTTTTAAAAATTACCTTAACCGGTGTCACCTTAACTGGTGTTTTATAATTGAGAATTAGCATTCTTCGTGGTTTTTCCCATCTTGGGTTTCCACGTAAATTATGGTGTTCATTGTGCATGGTGTTGTTATGCGCTTTCATGTTCATATCTTTTTAATTATTCCCTGATTGATTTAAGCTTGCTCCGGATTAATTAAAGTCAAGAAAATTGTTTTATGATAATTGATTCACCCCCCCTCTTAGTTATACAGACTATTCAACACATGCTACATAGGTCCTTTTGAGGTTCTTGAGGAGATCAAACCTGTAGCATATAGGATTGTTTTTCTGCCATCTCTTTCTAAGATGCACAATGTTTTTCATGTCTCGTATCTTAAGAAGTATACCCCAGGCGATAACCATGTTACTGATTGGAATGATTTATAAGTACAGGACCCAGGAGTGGTAATAATCAAGCCTCTCAAGGTACTCAAAATATGTAAGCTCCACTTACGTAATAGAGAGGATCTGTAGTGCAAGGTCCAATGGGATCAATATGTAGAAGATTTTGCCACTTGGGAAGACTATGTTGAGATGAAGCAAAAGTTCCTGCAAGCCTTGCAAGATTTTTAAAACTCTTGAAAATAATGATGTTCTGTAATATGATGCTTTATGGATGATTTATGTTTGATGTTTTATGTTATTTCCATGTTGATACTTAATAAATTATTAGGGATGATGATTCGCAAGGGGGGAAATATTTTACACCCTGAGCAATATTACCTATTTACTAAATTTCTTGAATAAATGAATGTGTTTTATGGATCTTTATGTGTTTTAATGAAAATATGATGAAAGAATGATGCAATTTGATATTTTATAATGATTATAACTATGAAATGTATGATGCATATGATTATGTTGTGTCTGTCTAACTACTATTATGATGTGCCAAGTTGAGTGTAGGAATAGGTTTGATCCTCCAGAAGAGAGGGGAAGGATCACTCGAGAGAATAAATTGATCTAGTAACCCTTAACGAGCCTAACTAAGCATTCACACACTCACATTCTAGTTTGTCTTAGTGATTCAAGTCAATCTTGGGAAAAGGGTAAGTAATCTTTGATGTGAATGTTTTTATTGAGGATTGTGATTAAGTCTTGATGTCGTGTGACAGTCTTTCATTGTGTGCTTAATGTGGTATCAATAAGATATATGCATAAGGTGTATATATATGTATATGTGTACATGTCTACAATAGACTCATACATGTGAGTGAATAAATACATGAGTATATGTAGGTAGATGTACCTATGCATGCTCATGGACAAATTACCAATATGCATGGGAATGCCGATTGGACTAAAAGTGACATGTATATATATATATATATATTCCATGAATATGCCAAACAATGGCTATGATTATAAGTGTTTTTATAATGTTATTGGAGGTGGTATTATGTATATGTATATATATAGTATATATATATTTAATATATAATTGTATATATATGTAGTAATATTATTTATATATTTATACATGTAGTTATTATTCAACAATTAAATGTATTTGAAAAACTTTATATATATATTAAAGCTTATGTGATAATGTTAAGTGCAATAAATAGCATTGTCTTAAAGTGAAACACGTATATGATAATGCACATGTATTTTGCAAGGTGCAGTCTTTGGCTATATCTTGCCAAGGCATAAAGTGTTTAAATACTTAGTCAACAAAAAAAAAATCATGTATGAATAATGTTGTTGCATAAAGCATTTAAAAGGAAGTTAAAATAGTTACAAACCATTTTGAAAGAGTCAATCCAGTGCTATAAAATGTGGTGCCAACTTTGGAATGGTGGTGCAAATTTGTAGAGTATGTATTTCTTTAGAAGTTTGTTGAATTCACATAAGCTTTATATTAGTTTGTGAGACTCAAAAAGTGGAGACTTGACATCAATTTGTGAAGGAATTCGAAATAGAAAACTTATTTTTAGCTTGTTGTCCCATTTATCAAGTTGAATTATCCATTTAAATGGTGAGGACTATGATGTGTTGCAAACCTGTGAGTTAGATTGATGAGTCATTTCATGAGGTAAGAAAGGTGGCATAAATAATAACTTGTTTGTAGCCTTCAGTTGCTCACAAATTAGTACAAATAGAGGTGCTCATTCTACCAATTATTACACTTATCATTCTAAGTATCTTGATGCTATTTTGCTATGATTTTTGAGTTAGTGAGTTGAGAGTTGTTTTTTCATTTTGTATTTGTGATTATTGTGAGAATTAGAGAGAAGTTAGAAGAGAGTAATCAAGTTGATCTTGAAGGAGGTATCAAGCAAGCTTGAGAAATAGAACTAGGAAGGAGTTTAATCAACTAGGGAATTATACAAGCATGCTAGTTTCTATACCTTTGTCATTATGTTGGAAAGGTTAAATTAGTTTATTTACTATGTTGGAAAAGAGTGCTTTTGAATATGTTATGGTGTTTTTTTGAGATTGCATGTTTCTTGGTTGTGCATTTTGTTGTAGAACCTATCTTAGTAGTTATATTTTTATGTACCTTATATAAGGGATTTTTTATGAGTGCAACTTATTTATAATATACATAGTTGTCATCACTATATGTAGGATTTCTATACTAGATGTATGTAGCATTAATCAAGAAGTTACTAGAATCACTTTGGTAGAAAAGTCATTTTGTTTATGATATGTTATGTGGGATATTCCTGGGATTTTTCTGATCCATGGGAAAGGGGGTAACCTAGGTATAGAGTATAATGGCCATTTAAACCAAAATGAGCTAGGAAGGTGGGTAAATGTGTGACGTCCACTCTAAGTTTAGGGTGATGGAAACTTTGGCCAAAGTAGTGTAAGTAGCCACTGCTTACACTATCGATTTCACTATGATATGAGATTACATACTAGGCAAGGGATGTTCATACATGTAAGTTGTAAACACTGTATTTTAGTTCTAAAAACATATAGGACACAACACCAAGCTTAGAAAAGGATATTTTTATGAAGTTACTAAACCAATCTCTTCGTCGAAGGGTAGGTCCATCTTACCAATTAGGTAGATGTTTGGGGAACCATAGTAAGTTCGTGGTTGGAAAAAAAGTGCTTAAGTGATGCTTCTCCTCATCAGTTGATGACAAAGATTTGAGGGGGATTTCCTAGACCACTGTACTTTATATATTTTGTAAAATATTTTTAAGCTATGTATGTAACTTGTATTCATCTCTTTAGAAATTGTAAATATGAAATGCCATATGGAAATTGTGTATCATCATTATTTGAATTAATGAAAGGAATCCTTTTGTATACAATGATAAAGTTTGAAATATGTTTCAAATTTGCATTTATTATTTAGAGGAAAATATTTTTTTTATTTCTCTTAAAGGTTAGATGTATAAACTATTCACTTGTGGGTAAAATATAGGAAAAATTACTGTGTAGAACAATGGGCATGTTATAGTTATCCTAGTACATGCAAGGCATGATATAACCTTGGGGGATCATGTGAGGAGTAAAATTCAAAGTATGAGGAGATCTATATGCACACAAGTCCTTGGCATGGCCTTGCAGTTCTATGCAAAGAATAACCATCATAGATAAATACATTCTTACATGCACAAGGTTGAAATTGTTAGGAAATAATGCATCATACTAACAATCTTAATCCATTTCCTACATAACGCCATGAGAAAATAATTCATATAAGTATCTATAATGCATAGATCAAATATCCAAGCCACAAGATAACATAAGATATACCCTAGGAAAACCCTCAAGAGGGAAAACCCCAACCTCCAAAAGCATACATCATCTATTATTCAACAATAAAACAATAAATGCACTTACAAGAGTTAAAAAATGAATAATTTTGAAGCATCAAGCCTCTCTAATATATCCTCCATGTGTCCAAGTGTGAATCCAAATATCCTATGCACTCCTCAGAAAGAACCTTAACCACTAAACATGTGTTTGATTTTATAGGTACAAGCTCACCCAAATACAACCAAGTGTTAATATAAAACCAAGTGAACACAAAACCATTGACCCCTAATTTAATATGTTGAAACAATGAAGAAGGATCCCCTTAATGTGTTGTCATTGATGTCAACATTGGTTGTTGATATCTACATTAATCCAATGAACAAATTTGGTTCGGTAATGGAGATACCCTGATCTGATATTTTGGTTTGCACATAAGATCTACTTATGTGGAGCTAGTATGTTGTTCTTGACTATTATTTTCATTTCTATTACATATTTTAGTTAGTTTGGATGTATAGTTTTAAAGATAAAAGTGACAATAGTTTGACATATAGACTATTGGCTATGTATAGTGCAAGTGGGTATGTGTAAACTGGCCTAAGCTCCTCTAGTGATAAGAATCATACTTTGCAAATTTGGGAGATTTCTTATAGGTGTTAGTGAATTGTATATTCCATATGACACATGATTATGTGGTTAGATTGATTGTTGGTGTCGATATTTTGAGATTAGGTCTAATTCTTGGCTGACCTAATGCTTTGTGTGTGTTATGGTGATTAAATATGTAATGCAGATGTTAGTGAGATCCATTTTAGGTCTATGTTGACCTAAATCAAGTATTGCATGTTTTGGTTTAAGCATGAAGATGTTTTGGTTCAAGTATGGAGTTGACAAGGCAATTTGACTTAATTTAGGGCTACATCTAATTAGGCTGACCTAATTGATGTATGTAGATGAATTGGGCATATATGAAAGATATTTTTAATATTGTAAAATAGAAGGTATGTGAGTATGTGAATTTTGTATGTACATGATCTGAATAGTAGTATATATGTTATGAGTATTGAGTGAATGTAAAGTAGAGCAATGTTTTGAATTCTATATCTGATGAAGTGCATAAATTCAATAGATTAAGCTACAAAGGAATTGAATTCACCATATGGAAGGTGCATTTTGTATCAGATCACATCTTGGCTATGTGGAAATTCTATCTTCTTCTATCTATCTTTCTTTTTGTGGACAGTGAGTTCACTTGGACAATGCGTCCACCTAGCAGTGAGCATCTTTGTAACATCTTACAACCGGTTATAATATATTGTGAGCTAACCCTCACCATGGTTTTTCCCTTTTTGGGTTTTCCACATAAAAATATCAATGTTCATGTGTTATGTGATCTTGTGATTGTTTCATAATTTCATTCATTATTACTGTTGGATGTGTTTTGTTAACTGGATGGATTATTATCAAATGGTTTAATAAAATACTGATTCACACCCCTCTCATTATTCTAGATGTTCAACAATTGGTATTAGATCTTGGTTGCTTATAAGAAGCATAATAGCTTGAGGAAGATCTTGGAGATTGAACACATGGCTAATAAAGAATTTCCAAGTCCTACTATTGAAAGTGATCTCATGACTGAAAAAGGAGACCTCAAAATTATTCTTGAAGGTCTTAACAAAGTTGAAAGTGAAAATAAAGATCTAAAGGAAAATATCAAGGAAGCAAATGAATGCATCAAAAAATTGAGAGAAAAAATAAAAAAGTTCAGAGAATGGCATAAGGAAGTTAATGAACAGTTGAAACAAGCAAATGAGAACATTACTGGACTAAAAGTGCAAGTGGAAGAAAAGAAAAGGAAAAGAATCCTAAAGAAAAGTTCAAAAGAAGTACAACCATGCTAGATGAAATGATTGCTGGTTAGAAGGAATCTAAGGACAAAAATGGTTTTGGATCTGATCAAGGAGAAAGTTTAGAGTCTAACTGGACCCCAAACAAGGTTGACAATCAAGATAAGACTCAAGGAAATGAAAAAAAATCAGGGATCAAAGAAGAAAACCACCAGTAAGAACTAAAATCACAAAGGTACCCATCTTTGAATGGTTTATGTTTTTCTTGCAATAAGTTTGGACATAAGGAAATATAATGTAGAAGTCGAATAAATTAGAATGTTGGATTTTTCTCTGGACAATGTTTTGCATGCAAGAAATTTGGCTAATGAATAGATAGAATGCTGGTAGAATGGTGCAATCTTTAGATGGTTACTACTATACATGAAATGTATTTGGACACAAAGCTAACTAGTGCAAATCTAGATTGAATAGAGGTTAGTTTGGTTAGAAAAATGTTGTATGCTACAATTACAATAAACCTAGACATATTTCAAAATTTTGCAAAAGTAAGAATGGAAGAGAGTCTAATCCAGTAAGGAGGAATGAACCCATGAAGAAAATTGATCCAGTTAAAAAAAAGAATGAGATGAATAATATTTGGAGAAAGAAAGAGGATCTTGAGAACAAAGAAGAATCAAGAACTACAAATGAATATGTACCTCCCTTTGGTGCAAATAATTCATTTGAAATTTGAACCTAGGCATTGGATCAGAGGGAGCAATAACACAATAATCAAACAACCACCTAAAAATATGATGTGTCAAGGAGTGACACAAAGATATGTGATATAAAACAATATGATTAGATTTTGGATAAGAAACTGGCAGAATATGTGCAAATCTAAAGAAATGTGAAGAGTTTTAGGGTTTACTATTTACCAGTAAAAGGTTTATTAGCTTTATGGAATTTGAAGCATTTAATGCAAAATTAGGGCAGATCAAAAAGACTTAAAGTGGTATACTTAGTTGATTTCAATAATATTTGTGCATTCAAAGAGAGCAAAGCAAGTTGAAGGAGATTTGAAGGCGATTCAAAGTGAAGTTGGTGCAAAGAACTCAAACCCTATATCTTGTTGTGCACATAAAAAGGTATTTATGAATTACTGTGCTTTGTGGGTTTAAAGTGGAATTTTTTTCTTAAGTATTTGAGATTTGATTAAGTTTACAATGGCTACCCCAACTTTTTTTCACATCACTAAAAGGCCTAGACCAAAATTTAAGAGATATCCAATGAAAGTGTTTGAGAATGGCCCTGTTGGTGCTTTCTCGAGCATTCCACTTAGGGTTTTTCCTATGGAAGATACTAGGGAATACATACATGGAAATTTGGAAGAATACGATCACATGAAAATCACAAAAATATAGACTGGTGAGCTTACTGTTGATGGGTGTTTTTGCACCTTCTCAACACAGTCAGCATACAAGTATGCTATCTCTCTTGAAAGGTAATTTCTGCAACTAAGTTTTAGAAATCACCCCAAGGTCTCTTGGGTGTCAGGTCATGACTAAGCTTGGAATTTTTTAGTTGGTTGATGTGATTTTCTGGTTGACTAAGCATGGAGGGAATTGGATCTACAAAAGGAGTTTTATAAGTTTCAGAAATATAGTACAACTATTGCAAGTTTAGGACAACAATCTAAAACTCCTCTTTTCACATCAAATTTGGCTTTGTTGTGATGCTAGAACTTTTTCTTACTTCAATTTTCAAAGAAAGGTCAAAAGGTAAAAGGGATAATAAGTTTCCTAAACCTGCAACTAATGTTGAACAATAACAATGGAAGATGCTACAGTGGACAACCTTCCTAAAACTAGGTTCCACTTAACCAAGGACTATCTATAGTCTCATGAAACTAGTGTAATCTTCTAAGGTCTACAGATTTTCAACCATCCATTCACCATTAAAGCATGAACACTAGATGAATTTAAGTGCAACAATATGAACAATGATCAAAATAAATTTACACTTTTGTTTATCATCAATAGACAACAAAAAGTATGAGCAAGGAAGATATCAACTCCATAGCATTCTTCACCATTAAAGTGTGTCATAAACTAACAATTAAAACAACTTAAAACTAGAACATCAAAGCTAAAATCTAAGATTGGGAGAATGAATCATGCACACATGAGAAGAAAACACAAGAATCCATCAAACAATACTATTCTCATTAATTTTTTGCAGCATGCCTTTACACAACAACTCAACTCTCTCTTTGAAAATGAGAGGAGACCTCTATTTATAGTTTTCCAAAAGAAAAATGAATGGAAAAGATTTACTTTCATTGTGTGGCTCAGATTCATTTTACATTAGGGTTTCACCTTCCCCCAAAATATAGCAATATATAATACATTTTTGTCTTCTTCCCTATTTTTTCATTTAGCTGCCCTGACACTGTAGCAGTTTTGTCTTGTAGTGGCTGCCATCCTTCATAACTATTTTGAAAAATATTCATCATCTATGATTGGCATTCCAACCACTTTCTGATCATTTGCATACTAAATGAATTTTCCAAACATGACTACAAGCTTCTTTTCCTCAGAGAGCTCAGATTTGAGGATCTGGAAGCACATCCTCTTGATTCTTTCAATGATTTCCTATCGATTCTCCATATAATTTGAGGCAGCCTCGATCATTTGCTCCATCCGAATGAAATCCCTTGTAGTGAAATCCATAAAGTCTGGAGATAACATGTCACCAACTCCTTGATCCATTTTCTTATGGAACAAAGGCTTGATCTTCTCTAGATCTAGCTCCAAGGTAGACATCTCAAAATATTTCATCAATTTTAGGTACTCGATACTATCTGACTAATGCTAGAAAACACATTCATGATCAACCTTGAGGTCATGCAAGACCTTTTCCAAAAATTCCTTCCTATAATCCAGGTTTATTAGCCAGGTTTCTATCAGCCAGTGATCTTCCTTTGGCACTTCCAGATGTTTTTCCCAAATGTCTCATGAAAGCTTGAGGATGCACTCCAATTTAGGATAAGTGATCCTATATGTTTCTAGGAACTCCTTACATGTACTCATCATGATTTCTATGTACTTTACTAGGATCCTATACCTGTTGTACATCGTGATGGCATGATTGATCCCTTTGTTGCTAGTGGATACCACTTTGTTGAACCAAGCAGTCATGGACTCGGTCCAATTCTTCCTTTTCTTCATCTTACTAATATCCTCTTTGGAAAGTGGAGGGTGGCACTGATGATTCTGTTGGAGCTTCCTCTTTTGTAGATGTCCAATACTGAATATAAGTGGTGAGGTTCGCTACCTATGCTTTCAGCTTCTCCTTAGTGGACTGATATTTATTCATCTATTGCATTAAGGTGGCTACCAACCCCTGGAATTCATCTATCTTCTGGTCACAGGTCACCAAGCCTAGATTAATCATTGATATGTTGTAACCATAACTTGTATCTTTGTCTATCACAAGGGGTGGAAATTTTTATTGTTCTGGATCTAGAGGTGTCTACCATGATGTGAGAGAAGACCTTGGGCTTCTTTTATTTTTTGGTTTTTGTTTGCACCCTGGCTATTGTTACATCAAGCCTCACTTTCGGGTCAATCGCCATAGGAGTCTTCCTTTTCAATTGCCTCTCCAACCAATTAGGAACCTCATTTTGTCCCTTGGGTGATTCATGATCACCTTCCTCTTCTATGTCCTTTTGAGGCTTATCTTCCTCATTGCTAGGAGTCTCTTCGTCATTCTTCCCTTCTTCATCCAAACCCTCTATTTGTATGGCTTTCCCTTTGTCTGGCTTGGTAGAAGTTATATTCTTCTTTGTGTTTGATCTCAACATGGTGCTCAAGCTCGAGGCTCCTTTCTAGCGCATCTTCTTCTTCTTTATCGTTCTCTTTTTCTTCCTCCTCAGGAGGTACTTCTTCCTAGACCAATCCCTTATCTTGGCCAATTAGTGGAGACTTATCGAGTATCTCCACATCTATGTCAGTGTCTATCTTTTCTTTAGAATGGTGCTTTTCAGGATCAACCTTTTCACCTGCATCATTGTGCTGTTGGGGCATCTCTTCATCGAACTCTTGGTCAAATTTTTCTATAACACAACACTCATTAAGAGTCTTAGTGTCCTCTTTTGAAGCCTATGACCTCTCTTCATCGGAAACCACCTTGTCCAGGTTTATGTTCAATCCACCTTCTAGGTTTTCAAAGTAATCATCCCAATCTGAATCCTTGAGCTCCTCTACTACATCCTTGGAAGCCTCTCCATGTTGCTCTGAGTGGTGATTTTTTGTCTCTTCTGAAATCTGCATCGTGGATTCCATCTTTGGCAACTCTATAGATGGTAGGGGAAGAGGTAGGGAAACAACAATTTGGGCCATTAGAGCTTGAACCTTGGGGTCAAGGATTACCCCAAAGAGTTCAGCAGGCACGTTCCAAATATATACTGTGAAAGCATGCAGCAATGTAAGCGACGACATGGTAATTGTTCATATTGCAAGCAGTGGAGCAGAGAAAGTACATAGTGGAGGAGGGAGTGAATAGGAAGATAATGGGGATGTAGTAGAAGAGGAGGATTCAATTATCATAATCGGAGCAATTGGTGAAGTGGAGGCAAGGTGGACCAAGATGTCCACGACATGCAGAGACAAGATAGGAAAAGCCTGAGAGGTGGAAGGTGGAGGAGTGATGATGGTGATGGTGGCAATGGGAGCGAAAGTGGCAGGGGGTGAATGCGATTGCTCAACTTCTTCTTCCCCATGGTGGGCATCTCAAGTACAAATGTCCCCATTCTTCTTTCTCTTTTAGATGATTCTCCTTTGAAGCAATTTCTAGAATATACCTTGTGTTTAAGTTTACACTCGAGCGCATCCTTTCTCTTCTTCGACCTTGTTGTTGGTGGGGACTTGGGAGCTTCTTCTGATGAGGCAGTGGCTACGCCATTCTCAATATCACTTTCAAGCTTGTCTTTGAGCTCACCATAATTCAATTTAGCACCTTGCTACTTAGGTAATTTATGCTTCTACCCGCTATCTCGTTCTATTCTCAATGGGTTGGATCAATATATCAAGGTCAATGACTTCCTCTTCATCCCAATCTATCACAGGTAAGGTCAAGTTGGCCACCAAATTGTATATATCATCAACAAGATTGCCATCTTCCTCCACTATCTAGTCAGGCATGGGGAATAGATTTACCGACTTCACAAACTGGGTTGTTATTCTCATATAGTGCCTCATCTACACTTCTTTATCATCTCCACAGTTTTCCTAGAAGTCCTCAACTTGAGGTCAATGGGCATATTGTCTTCCAACCCATTTCTTCAGCTTCCCATAAGGATCCATCCTTCGTCGGTTTGTGTAGAGATCCAAGTTGTACTCTAATTTTTTCTCTAAGTATTCCGCACATTGGGCAATGACACACACATACATTCCTTGCCCAAAAGTTGGGGGATATGGAATCCCAACTCTATGCTTGTCAATAAATAGTGTGTGGGAAGTCTATAACTGCTGAGAAAATTCTAGCAAGATCATGTGGTCATTGGGGTAGTGCGGTAACTGATAGGGCTTCCCTAACAACCCTTCTACTCTAATATATGTGAACTTTGGGAATTGTATGAACAAATACCCAAACTATTGTTTGAATTCCTTTGCGCTATCTGATACCCTCCTCTCAAAATTTCCTCCTAGGAGTTTGATTACATGCACAATGAAGGCATCATTTACCCTCCTATATTCTCTTTTGAAATTCCTATATGTAGCAACTAAGGATAGCAATCAAAGACTTTAACTTCTCCTTTCTTTGTTCCTAGGGTGCCTACATTGAAAATTCCTTTGTATGGGAACTTCTCCGCCAATATGTACACTAGATATGAAGTCATATAAAATTTGGAGCTCTTCTTCATTGCCATGAGCTGGTTATGCAAGTTGTCACTAAACATCTTGGCCCAATGGAAATTGGCCATGCCTCGGATGATCTCCTTAACAAAGTAAAACATTCATTCTTCAAAGAAAATGACAGTTGGGAGGGCCATTACCCTACTCAATAGAGTGACCAGATCATGGTACTCTTTGAAGAAATCACTTCTAAACAGCTCCCGGGGTACTTTGTTAGCACTGCCCCTCTTATCTTTCAACCAGTGTTGGTTGATTATCCTTTTACACCCAAGAGGGTCCTATTTCCTCCATTTCGTCAAATGTGGGGATCTGGAATGTCCTACCAATAGATTTAGTAGATAAGTCTACCAATACCCTCCCATCATGGTCAATTATTTTTCTGTTGGAGTGATAACATTCCCAACAAGTCATGACCAACTCTAGGGAAATCAACACAAGAGGAAAGCCAGCCGCCTTAGTGAGACCACTTGCTTTGATTTTTCATGCATTCTCTATAGTAGGGTTAACCATCACCCTTTGCCTGAAATCATCAATGCTTATGTGCCCTAAGTTTGTGTCTGATACTAAATCCCAGGAAAAAGAAAGCTTGGAGGTACACTCCACTCCATGAAACTAATACTTCATTTGGTCCTTTTCTTCTTTTCCTCTTGGCACATGAGCAGGCTTCTTTCCTTTGTCAACTTTCTCAGCAGGCCTCCCTAATGGACCCACATCAGGTTCCATAAATCCTACATGCAAAATATGTAGTAAGTGCATTCATATAAGTTAGGGAAAATGTTAATCAAATCCTATAAATCGAGTGTCAGATCCATGTATACATCATCAAATTCATCCTTGTTCAACATTTGGAGTTCATCTGGATCATTTAGGTGAATGCAGGCTTAGGGATGCAAGTTTCCCTAAGATGGAAACCATAAGGATGGAAGTAGTGAGAAAATAGCCTTAGGGCCATGAAAACCCATAGGCAACCACCTACAACAGAAATTCCTCATAGGTGAGTTGGTGATCAAAGTTCTTGTGAGGTGATACATGCAAAAATTAGGTTCTAGGGTACTTGGCATCATTAGATCATGCTTTAATGCTTTGTGGGTTTGGGACATGTGGGTGTCATAAGTCGAAGTAACATCTAGGATTATCCATTGAGTTAGCAACGTTTGGGGAACGACGACCTACAGGCGGAAGTTAGCATTGCAGGCTCTGCGAGAACCTCAGGTGGCTTGGGGTTGTGCCTTAGATTTTTAATTGTTTGGGACGTTCAGATGAAAACTATCAAGCCATTGTCAAATGTTTGTCATTAAGGAATGACCTCAAAGGGATGACGGTCAACAGTCGGCGGTCCACATAGGCGGACCCGCATTGAGTCCCAGGTCCTACGTTTAGCATTGACGGACTTCATCAAAGCCAAGGGAAACCATTCTTGTAGGGTCTGTAGTGCGAAGGGATGTGAGTGCTCGGACGTTAGGGAATGACAACAGAGGAGGGGCAACCTGCATGTGGCCACCTGCAAAGGCTAGTCTGCAATAGTTTGATTTAGCACTTTTGTTTGATAGACTCTAAGGACGGGGAAGGTGATGATGAACGTGAGTCCCACGCTGTAGGATGACGTGAGGGCTCGACCGCTAAATAACAACGATGAGGAGGCAGCTACCCACAAGTAGAATCCTACATGCGAAATTGTCACATTAGGTTAAGGACTTATCAATTTTTCCAAGATTTTCACATGTAGGGAGGCGATGGCAGGGGTGTGGGTTGTAGAAGCTCATTCACCGCATGAAGAATAGTGAAGGTGAAACATGAATCAGCATGAAATGTGAAGATGTAGTTTTGAATGATGTCAAGGGTTTTAACATGGGGTAGAAAATTTCCCGTGCGGGGCCATTGATTGCATAGGCTCTAATGAGGTTTCCACAAGGAGATGGGGTTTGATTCATGCAAATTTTTTATCTTTAGAAACCCTAGCCATCAAAGAACATAAAGAAAAGATTTAAACGTGTCCCTACCTGAAATGATGCAAGAAATCTAGAGAAAAACTAACTTGAACTTGTTGTGAGATCTTATGCGAGTGGAGGCTCCTGGTTCACTCTTCAAATTTTGAAAGCTAAGGGTGAAAATGACAAATCGACACCTCTATTTATAGGCAAAGTGACATTAATGGCGTGCAATAAATTTTAGTTACGATGGCAGGTCAGGTAGATGGGTTTGCAAAAAACATGATTTGGCATAGTCTTGGGATGGAAAGGGATGATGTGGGCCATGTAATGTGGGAAGACCCCTAGGCTTCGCCACTAGCTAGCGGTAGAAAGACAACAACGGCCCACACAAGGATACTCGCAAATGCGGGTCCATAGGGCCTGGAGGACGTCAGGGAAAAAGGCCAAGGGAAACCCACAGAGATAAAATACTTAGCAAATTTTGGGGTGTTGATTTTGGTCAAGGGGAAATTGATGACTCTACTGCATGTGACCAAATTAAGCTCAAAAATAAGGGCACACAAAATGAGGAAAAAGAGAAAATGACTCGACGAAAGGTAAAAAGGGAAGAGGGGGTCCTTGGTCCGAACAGGGCATGTGTGCTATAAGCACAACACTTACTAGAGATGATCACCTTTTGAAAATTGGTTCCTATTGTTACATGAAATTGCACCTTGTTGAGCACGAAGTTCAGCATTCCAATGACACAATGGAAATGACCTCAAGGTGTGGGACCTTTTCATGTATGAGGTCAAATCTCCAGATAGGGTCAATTTCCTGTTTCAATCCAAGTGCACAGTGTTGGTCCATCCCAACACATGAAACCCTACCACTATCCTACTCTAATAGCTCATAGGGGAAAAGGGGAGAAGGAATGCATGAAAATGAAAATGGAGGTGATACACCAAGATGGAAAGGTTGTTTCTTCTTGACTGATATTGCACAGTACATTGTTGAAGAGAAGCAAGGGGACTTTCACAACTCTTTGTTTGGTCAACTTTTAGAGGCATACAGAAAGGTTAGGGTTTGACAAGGTGCTAGAAGGAAAGAGGGTTTCACAACCAGCAACTATAAACAATATAGCACAACATACATGCATGAAAAATACAAATAAACACTCAGATATGCAAGGTAATAAACTTACTCAAACATAAAAGAGCTGAGAAGAGGAAAACTTGATCAATTTCATTGATGTAGAGGCAAAAATCCAATCTTTACAATGGCAAAGTGTAAAACATAGTGCCTGCAAAAGAAAAACCCTAGAGGAGCCAGAGGAAGAACCAATCTTTCCATCTTGGTGTATCACCTCCATTTTCCCTTTCATGCATTCCTTCTCCCCTTTTCCCCTGTGAGATGTTAGAGTAGGATAGTGGTAAGTTTTCATGTGTTGGGTTGGACTAGCATTGTGCACTTGGATTGAAACAGGAATTCGGCCCTCTCTAAAGTTTCAACCTCATACACGCAAAGGTCCCACACCTTGAGGTCATTTCCATTGTATCATTGGAATTTTGAACTTCATGCTTAGCAGAGTGCAATTTCATGTGACAATAGTTTCTAGCACGCCTAGACATGGGACAAGGAGAAATTTCACTTCATTTTGTTGATAAAATGGTGCTGCTCTCAACATTCCATCCTTGAAGAGGCTCTTAAAAAGTGCCTAGTGACTCTGCAATCAAGGGAGGACTCTACATATGAATTGGTGACTCTACTACTATATAGAACTCTTGGTTCAAGATCAGACCTACACATTCATGCCAAGAATCCAAACAAGAGTGTCTTCTAGAGGTAATTTCCAATACACCCAACTCTCATTTTCTACTTCTAGAAGAAGAAATAGACAATCTTTGTCACCTATATGAAGAAATAGGAGTATAAGTCCTCCTAGAGCCCTATCTACACCACCTATGGGTAGATTATTTCAAGCTAGAATACCCGATGTCCATACAAATAGGAATTTATTCCATATGGCTTTACCTAGAAATCAGCCTTTTGTATCTTTCAATGGTGGCAACCCCTCAATTTTAGCCCAAAAAACACTTGTATGTTTTCTGAGGGTTATTCTTTTGGGCTCCTCTCACAGTTTTCTTTGCAGACGCTGTATCTTGCATTCTACCACTATAAATTTTGGATTTTATGCCTCATATCAATAAAATCTTACTATTATCATATGTATTTCTTGCATGTTTGAGTAAAAATATTTTACCTTCATGTTTGAATGCTCGTCTTTAGCTGATTTGTTGATATTTTGTGCAATCTGAAGCAAAGAAGAAACACATTTCTATCTTGGTTCATCACCTTCCTTTCATTTCATGTTCTCTTGCTATCCCTTTTCCTTTGTGATTTGTTAGATTTAGGTAATAATAGGTTTCATGTGTTGGGTTAGACCAACACATTTGCACTTAGTTTAGAAAAGGAAGCCGAACTTCTCTAGAGATTCAACCTCATTCGTGCAAGGTCCCACACCTTGAGGTTGTTTCCATTGTGTCATTAGAACACTGAACTCTTGTTCAATAGGGTGTAGTTTTATGTGACAACAATTCCCTAATTACAGTTGTGACATGCCAAGATTGTGAGGTTAGCACTAAGCAAATTACATGAGAAGTTCCTATGGACTGATATGCCTGGACTTATAACCAAGGATGTTATAAGGTTGTGTGATACCAGACTCGTACCGGTACTTAAATCCATTAAGAATGAGGTTGTTATGGGACTTACCAGTGCCACCTATGAAAAAATAGCTTTAACAACAAAACCTATATGGAACCCTACTATGAGATATGCCTCCATGATGATAGGTCATAAGATATATTTTACAAATAGAGAAAATTCAATTTCAACCATAGATATCAATGTTGCACATGAAATGGTGGCAAATGGAAAGGACTTTGAATTTTGTGAGTTGCTCCAACAACAACTTCTTAAGAATTTGAAGATGACAAGGGAGAAGAAGTATGCATTTAAGTTTGGCACTCTGGTAGTTTGTTGGTTGTTTTACTTCATGAGAGAGCTTCCTAGAAGAAAGAATGTCATATGGGATAAGGGAGGACTACTCGCACATTAGATTATAGAACACATGCACAACTTAGGCGGCATAGAGGCTCAAGAGAATGCCTTGACTACATTCTTTTAAGTCTTTCAAAAGAAGATGCATGAAAGGGAGAGAATTCTCGGTAAACTTGTGGATAAATATGGAAAGGATATAACTTTTCTTATTACATATGATGAACGTATTATTGAGGTAGTTGAACCAAGGATGGTATGGATTACGCCTCTTGTCTATGAGGTTTTTGAAGATGAAGTTAATGGATATGTGGACATATTGCTTAAAAGTCCCAAGGAACCCTCACAGGAAAGGCATGGGACATATGAAGAAAAATCATTAGAGGTGCACATTGAATTGAAGAAACCTAAGATTAAGAGAAAAGCAAGGAAAATAGTGGAGGAATAGGAAAAAAATGTAGGATACATAGATGAGCAGATTAGGGAGGCTAGAGCAAGAGAATCTATTGTTGCGGGTGAGTCCTCTAGACCTAGGAGATTTGGAAGAGCAGCTTCCACCCCTACCTCTACACTACCTAAGTCCTCAAGAGCCACTACCACAACTGGTAAAGGAAAGGAGATGGAGCCCAGTGCTCTAGTGATTGAGGAAATTACCACTCCAACTAAATAGAGCACAAGAACAAGCAAGAGAAAGAATATGACTCTGGTAGTAACCCCTGCTACCTCCACCCCAAGGAGAAAGAAACAAAAAGTTTTCAGAGAAGAGAACTTGAGAACAGTTATTGAAGAAGAAATCAAACTAGGATTAGAGGATGAATCACAATTGACAAGAAGAAAAAGAAGCAATGTTACTAAGAGCGATGAAGTTGCTTCACAAGAGGCAAGAACTAAAGTTAAGAGATAAAAGGTTGATACTGTGGATACATCAGAGGAAGAAGAAATTGAAAAGGAAATGAAAGCCTTTATTGTACATATTCATGAAAAGCTAGAGAAGAAGAAAGAAAAGAAGACAAAGGAAATCCCATTGGAGTAGAAGAAGAAGAAGAAGAAGAAGTCTTCTCTGATAAGGGCACACATTCCTATGAAATTGGATGTTCTAGTTAACAATATGTTGCATTATGATAATATGCTAGAAGGGACAATAGATTTGTATGAAGAGGTTGATGAATCTAATAGGAACACAATTATTGAAGCCATTATTAAATATATCATTATTTTAGAAGCTGATATGAGCAATATTAAGAAAATGTTTCCTAGAATTTTTTGGGACACATTAATAGAAAGAAGACAAGAGGCCATTGAAGAAAAAGACAAAATTAGAACTAATTCCTTGGAGGAAATTGGGTCCTCCTTATCTAAAGATGATAAAGCCATATTGGCAGAGGTATACACTAAGAAATTCAGAGTTAAACAATGAGTTACAATTCTTATGGGAAAAGAAAAGATCAAGTAGAAAAGTTAAAGTAGCAAATAGTGCAAAAGGTTAAAGATATTGCTGAAAAATTTGGTCTGCTAACTGCTTCCACATCTGGAACAACCGAAGAAAAAGAAAAAAATGATGAACAACAAATTCACATTGAGGAAAAGGTTACTGATGTAGAGGAAAATCTTCCTCTTGATTCAAATGTGTCAATAATTGAAGAGGTCATTGAATAGAAAGGTGAAGATGACCGTACCGAAGAGGAGACACCAATGGTTGATACCACAGTGACTTATGATACAGAGAATGTTGTGTCCTCCCCACCACCAGTTAATGAAACACAAGCTACCCTGGAGACCTTTTTTCCTCCAAAAGACACTGATAAGCCCACCGGTGATGATGGAAAACAAGGTGCAAAGCAAGAAAAGGAAAAGACTGATGGAGATGTCACTAAGGAAAACATTGACAGACAGGATGAGGATACAAGAAAAGATAATGAAGAAAATCAAAATAAGGATAGTGAAGAAGAGCAAGGAGAGAAAGAGAAGGATGATAAGAAAGATGATGACAAAAAGGAGGATGATAATAAACAAAAGGACAAAGCCTCCGATGAAGAAGAAAAAAGTAGAGAATGAAGAAGAATTTGAGGAGAGAAAGACTAAGTACAGAAGACCATGGACTTACCCAAGCCCTCTGAAGAATCCTCCCCCGCTAATCCTCTTAAGGGTCTTTTGTCAAGGAAAATAAGATTTCAACCAGTTGTATCTTCTCAGTTGTTACAACTACCTATGCATCAAGGAAGTGTAGATCTGGAGAAGATCTCACCTATTAAAAATTTGGAGCTTGGAGATGTTTTTCATACTATTGCAAGGAAGGAGATCATTAAAACTCAATAGAAGGGCATTGAGCTGATAAATGAAGTAGTAAAGACCTTGCAGGATGTCACCGCTAACTCTTCCATTGATAATTCTTTATCTACTGTTGAAAATCTTAAGTTTTTTGATAGATTCTTTTAAGGAGTACACTTCCAAATTGAAAGGATGGGTAGAGAATGAAGTTGAAATAAGGCTTGGAGAGAATTTTTTTTGGAGCTGAGAGAGAGATGTCCAAGCACATGAAGATGAGGTGAAGGCTTTTTTTCTATACTGCATGAAGTGTTCGGATGCCACTCA
The DNA here is from genome assembly GCA_007258455.2 of Sequoia sempervirens. Taxonomy (NCBI): domain Eukaryota; kingdom Viridiplantae; phylum Streptophyta; class Pinopsida; order Cupressales; family Cupressaceae; genus Sequoia; species Sequoia sempervirens. Next base: position 71,304 of record VDFB02377962.1, read on the forward strand.
AGGCATTAAGGACCTAATGGACTCAATTGAGTCTCAAATAACCAATGCCTCTAATGTCTATGATCTAGCACAAGATAGAGATGACAAAACTTGTATTTCCATCATGGACCTACACAATAGATTCATCACATTGCAGAGGAAAAAAAAATTATCATAAGGAAGTTTGGATAGCTTAGGGACTTGGTGAAAATTAAGCATATATCGGTATCAAGTGCCCTAGCTGATACTAGAAATATTGCAAAGATAAATCTAAACCTAGTACTCCAGAAGAGTGTGAGGAGAGTATAGTCGAGCTGAAATCATTGTATAGATCACTTGCAGTAGCCAAGAAAAGTTAGAATGAAGGAAATTTTTCTTGGCAAGATATTCTCAAGGAACTTGAAGGACCCTCCACCTCCAGTTAAACATCTTTCTAATGGTATATTCTTTCATTGTTTCACTTTTTTCAGATTTTCCATTGTACATGCGGATGGTTCAATATTTTGGGGTTACTCCCTAAGAGGGGGTCAGTATATTCATTTTACTTATTTTATTGCACATATACATTTGAGGGGGAGTTCACATGTGTGTTACTGGCACACCCTTTCTCCTTGATGTCAAAGGGGAAGAAGTTTGGAGTTTGTGGGAGAAGATTGGAGTTATTTTGGAGATTCATTTTTGGCACATGTTGCCATCAATGACAAAGGGGGAGACTATTGAAAGAATGAAGAACGAGCCCCTTAATGTGTTGTCATTGATGTCAACATTGGTTGTTAATATCTACATTAATCTGGTGAACATAGCTACTTCAGTATTGGAGATACCCTGATCTGATATTTTGGCTCACACTCTCATATGATAAGATCTACTTATGCAATGCTAGTATGTTGTTCCTGACTATTATTTACATTTGTGTTCAATATTTCAATTAATTTGGATGTATAGTTTGAAAGATATAAGTGGCAGTAGTTCGACATACAAATTTTTGGCTATGTATAGTGCAAGTGGGTATGTGTAAACTGGTTCACACTCCTCTGGTGATAAGAATTAGACTTTGTAATTTTGGGAGATTTCTTACAGGTTTCAACACATTGTATATTCCAGATGGTGCATGATTATGTGGTCAGATTGATCGTTGGTGTTGATCAGTTAGCATATTTTGAGATTAGGTCTAATTCTTGGCCGACCTAATGCTTGTTGTGTGTTTACGGTGATTAAATATGTAATGCGGATCATGTTAGTGTTATCTATTTTAGGTCTATGCCAACCTAAATCAAGTATTACACATTTTGGTTCAAGTATGGAGCCGACAAGGCATTTTTTATTTAATTTAGGGCTACATCTAATTAAGATGACCTAATTAATGTATGTGGATGAATTGGGTATATATATGCAAGATATTTTTGAGGTTGTAAAAAAGAAGGTATGAGGAGTATGCAAATTTTGTATGTACATGATCCAAATAGTAGTAGATATGTTGTGAGTATTGAGCGAATATAAAGCAGAGTAGTGTTTTGCATTTTGTATCTGATGAAGTGCATAAAGTCAGCATATTGAGCTTCAAAGGAATTGAATTCAACATAAGGAAGTTGTATTTTGTATTAGTTCACATCTTGGTTGTGTGGCCATTCTATCTTCTTCAATCTTTCTTTCTGAGGACAATGAGTTCACTTGGATAGTGAGTCCACCTGGAAGTGAGCCTTTTTGTAATATCTTATAAGTGGTTATAATCAATTGTGAGCTAACCCTCACTGTGCTCTTTCCCTTTTTGGGTTTTCCACATAAAAATATTGGTGTTCATGTGTTATGTGACCTTGTGATTGTTTCATGTTCATTCATTATTGTTGTTGGATGTGTTTTGTTAACTGGATGGATTATGATTAAATAGTTTAATGGAATACTGATTCAGCCCCCCCAGTATTTCGGGTGTTCAACATAATATTGGGTAAGTTTTTGTTTTATTAAATGCTTTCCCCACTATTAAATTATCATCTCATGTCTCTCACACATTAAATAATAATTCAATGTTACAATACAACATACAAGTGGTCCCCAAATAATTACCTAGTGTGATTAGCCACACCTCCTAGGTGCGTCACAACTAAATAATTATTTAATTACAACATTATAATATAACATTTTATGTAATGGTGTACAACGCTGGATATCCTAATAGAAATCAATCTTGGTGGGTCATTTAAAGAAAAAATAACAAACATGGAACAAAGTAACAAATATTACACCTCATTTTACACCAGTCAAAATAAACCAAGATATAGAAAGATATAGGTGGCCCTAAGTAGGGCTAGTCATGGATCAAAAAGATATTTAATCAAAACAAACCAATTCATGCAACCATATAAAATATTATGCCAAATTAGGATAGGTGATGGATTGGGTTATGCCTAACACAATGTTGGTAAATCATTTTGTCACTACTAGAATTAATTGACTTGTCCAACATGTAGCAACAATACGCATAAAAAAATGAAGAAATCACTAAGAGATTAGTGATTCTCTTCTACATTTGAGAGGGATAGCTTACTCGTATGATGAAATTTAATATTTTTAGTAATTTTGATGAGAAAGTATGAAAGGAAAGTAAGGGAAAAGACAAGAAATATAACTATGAATATAATAATGGAGTAAAGATTCCCAAAATAAAATAGGTTACATCAATTACAAAATCACAAAGACCTCCAAATATCTTCATGTTGAGAGTGAAAAGCGATGAAATAATCACAACAAGAAACTAATTAAACATCAGAGAAATGCTTGACATAAAAAAAAATAGTTCTTTATTATATCTAAAGAAGCACATAGACTCTAGTTTTTATCAGTACTCTGGATAGGAATACCAATATTTTTTCTCAAAATTATAATCATAAAATAACCAAATTTGAAGAGTCACAAATTGCTTCTTCATATTTGACCCTAGAAGTAATTGCAACCACAAGACACTTTTTGAATCATTGTCACCTCTTGTACCTATTCTTAGGAACAAATTTCAACCCCTTGAAATCTCTATGCCTTCAATGGAGATGAAAGATGTAAATTCGTCATCTCACATAAAGCACTATTCATATTTTAGATCTTTCCCTACTAGTAATTATTTTTAAAACCATTTCCATTGTGTCCCCACATTTTATTAATCATTTCTTCCATAATGTTCAGATTCTCAAACTTATCATCGTTACTCAAGGAATCCTTAGAGTCTTCATATTTTTAATTAGGTTTGTACAAAATCTCAATTTGTTGAAGGGAAATGATTTGAAAGAACATCCAAGAGAAAAAATTGTTCAAAACCTTCAATGCCAAGAACTCACATGGAATATGGTAGAATAGAACTCCTCCCTAACCTTTCATTACATCATTTGAATTTTATTTCTTCCGAATAGATTTTATTCTCTCCTCTATAGGAAAAGCATGCTCATTTACAAAAGATGTTGATTATGAATTTCTTGTGCGTGGATTTCATCTTTGCTTCATAAAGCCTAGGCCAAGGCCTTTCCTTCTTTTTAGCTTTGTATTTCCATTTCATGGATTTATTATTTAATAAAATTTCTTTAAAAGATTAATCATTTGTACCAACAATTTCCTCATCTTCTCCTTTGACTATCTGCTTCAAAATGTTCTTCTATTAATGAGGATTTCTTCTAAATACTTTGGAGAAAACTCGTCAACTTCAAATTCCTTATCACGAAACAAGGCTGCAAAACGCTCATCTTACAACAATTCACTCCCTCCAGTGAATTTATTTTTCTTTGATGAACTCATTCTAATGAGAACCTCATTTTTAGGTTCATTTTGACCATCTTTGTCATCCTCAGTTGAGATTAGTTGTGTCGCTGGGTTCTTTTTAACCTTTGATAGCTTCCTCTAAATCATTATGCGAGGAGCGCGCTCAGCCTTAATCTTTTCTTCTACGCACTTTTTCCTATAATATTCATTTGCAAATGGATCGGCCATACTTTTTTCCTTAAGGTAGAGATGATAATCTATAAAGTATCCATTTATATAAGCTCTTAAAAAGTTGTTGCCAATTAGATTTGTCAAATTAAGCATTCTATGTCCTCCTTTGTTACAAATTTGAAATCATCATAAATGGTAGTTTGTGTCCCTTCCTCAATCTCTTCCATACTTTCAAGTTCTCCAAATAAGAAGACCACTTTGGAGTTGGACCTAAGGAAGGAATAAAATAGGATGGAATTTGAGTTGACTCTAAAGCCATGTGCATTAATCCACTACTTCTAATTATACAAATCTCATTGATATTCCTAGCTAAGGGTTCAATGCTAGTCATCCCATCTCCCATCTATAGATCCCAAACCCTAACCACTCGATGTCAGCAGTGATCTTTTTTTGGTCTAGTGGAATTTAAAATCTAATGCCACTTGATATCCAAAATAGGACAACCATACATGTGATATTTAACTGGAAGAGGATGGGACGAAACACAAATCATATATCAAAACGGCTCTAGGAAAATTCACCGCCAGCAATTCACCGTCGGAAAATTCACTGCCAACAATTTACCGTGAGAAAATTCACCACCATGACAAATTCACCTCGAGGAAAATTCACCACCAGCAGTTCACCACCACGAAAAATTAATCACAAACTTTTAATGTGATGAATTTTCCGGACGGTGAATTGTTGGTGGTGAATTTTCCTTGAGGTGAATTTGTCATGGTGGTGAACTTTCCTGCGATAAATTGTTAACGATGAATTTTCCAACAGTAAATTACTGACAATGAATTTGCCTGATGCCATCAAAACCTGTCCTAAACTAGTTCTGACTGCCACGTACAATCCTTTTCTGTGATCAAATTATATTATTGTGACTTCTGCTCAGAATCCCCTGGTGATGCAACAAGATTAATTCTCCCAACAACATATTTATATCTCAAATCAAATAATTCTAAAGCACCATCTTCTCCACCACAAGCTACCAATCCATAAACTAGACTTTGGAAAATCACGTTGATTGCAGGAGAGTGAGTGTTTAGATGAGCAAGAAAATGGCTCTATTCCAGATTGATCCAAAGAAAATCACAAGACCAATGGTCATAGGAAATATTCCTTCCTGTTTTTAAATTATGGAGGTTGTAGTGACTCTCATATTTAGTATGAAGACAAATAGAATGATCAACACAGAGAAAAGCCAATTTTGAGTCATTGTCTCCCAATACCTGGAAATTGATAACTTCTGCCACCAAATGTTGCTCAAATTTCAATGATTCATAACTTTCACTTGAGGCGGATAGATTTACAATAGTATACTCCCCATCAAGAGTTGACTTTATGCGAGTAGAGACAATAATAAAATTCAAATCTTGAATCAAGTCTATCCTACTCCTGAACTCATAATGGGGTGAATCTAGGTGGCCAAAGAGTGGTGGCCTGACACAACATACATTTTAATGCCATTTAAGGCAGTCACCTTCATACTTACTCCCTCACTCGTCAAAAATTTGGGGGTAACAACTGGCTCTGATTAGGGATTGCATTCTCTAGCAGAAAGCAAAGAACTCTAACATCTCTAGGATAGATCAGAGCTGATTCATTGGGCTACTGAGTCTTTATTTAATCGCCACTTTTCATGAAATCTTTGTGATTACCCGAATTTGTTAAACTTGAAGGGTTCTAGGAAAATTCATTGCCAACAAGTCACCATCGAAAAATTCACCGCCAACAATTCACTGCTGAAAAATTTACCGTCATGACAAATTCACCTCAAGAAAAATTCACCACCAACAATTCACCATCACGGCGATTAATTTTCAGTGGCGATGAATTGCTGGTGGTGAATTTTCCTTGAGATGAATTTGTCATGGCATGAATTTTCCTGTGGTGAATTGTTCGCGGTGAATTTCCCGACAGTAAATTTGCCTGATGTCAACTTGAAGACATAAGTCCAAGTTTTCTGATTGACTGTAGATTTCCTGTTTTTCCATCTTTTCTTGCATTTATTTATTGTTTCTACTACTGTAACATTATCTGGGGAAGACAATCAATGAGATCTTCAAATTTTAGATAGGCCACCATTTAACTCACAATAGGCAACTTAACTATATCTTTTGGGTTTCAAATGTGTGTTTGACACATCTTCCTAAGAGCACAAAGAACCCCGATTTGTGATTTCTCTCTAGCCTTCTCAAATTTCTGCAAAAACTACTTTTCTCTCCAGGTGCATGCAACAATATCCAATAATACTTAAAACTTGAACATGACCTTTTCCTCATATTATTATTTTGCATTTTGAGTATCATATTATGTTGTGGATCTTCTAGGCCATCAATACTAGTAGTTTAAAGCTCACAACTACAGGTTCAACATTACCAAGCCTAAATATTTAATTCGATATGCTTTCCCATCCAAGCTATTCTTCGAATAATAGAACCTTGAGTTCAGTCTTTGATGCCAATTTTTCCACGATGTGACCCTTAGAATAAGCTCTACTATCATTTGTGAACATCATATCAGTCCCAACCAAGAGCTACTCAGATAAATCTTAATGTCATTGTTGCTAACATAGGTACAAAACATGTTTGAATTCCAACCAAATCCTTTACCTCACACATAGAGATGGCTATTTTTTTAGGGCTAAACTGTAAAGATTGGCTATGTATGACAAAATAATTTTAGTGAGAATTTAAGTCAACCAGAAAGTGAAGTATATATTAATTGTTGAAGATTGCAATGACTACATTCCTTTCATTCCCCAGAGCTTTGTAGATGCCTTCTCATTAAATTTGATAGAAAAATGTCCCTTACCTCTACTCTGCACAACCCTTTACATATATTACAATAACTTGTCACCCTCCACGAATACTCCAGAAATAATTTTTCTAGTATCATTTTGACTGTCCATAAGAATATTTCTATTTGAATTTCTAGTGAGCTTAGTGGTAAATATGATTGGAAGATCTCCAGGCCGAATACCACTAACCTTTGAAGACCTTAGAATAAATAGCTCAGCATGAATTCAGGCAGTCATTCAAACATGGTTTTGTTTTCCTATAGGCATATCAACTGCATCTAATTTATTGCTTCCCAAATTCACTTTTTGTTTGTCATGAACTAATTTGTCATTAATTAAACTCTCTTCTCCAACTGTTAGTGAAAGTATGGCTCAAATTCCAAATACAAAAGCATTCATTTTCATGGAAAAATACAATACACCTTGTGATAGGGGAAACTTTGAAACGCCTTCCATGTTAACAATGCTTGAAAGGTATTCTTTAATGCATTATCATAATTCTTTCTCCATTCTGTAAATTCATCTGAAGAATTATTCATCCTCGTTCCAACTCCTATCTTGAACAAACTCTTATACTTGGTGTGACTTACAATATATTCAGCATTCCAACTTCAGCTTCAAGATAGCACTAGTTGGCAATGCTATTGTTGTTGCTTCAGTATTAACAATCGCAAGTCAACTAAAGTTTAAACAGAGATTTTAAACCCATTCGAATACTCCATGAATAATAGCAATCTCAAACAAACACTCATACTGAGTTTTTTTATAGATCATCAAGGTAGGGATGGTTCGTTGCTACTTTGGCTTGAATCTCAAACTAGACAAAAGAGACAAAAGCAAGGAAAGGGAAAACACACATGATTTTTGTAACCTTATCAAAGGAAACCACACATAATTGCCCGAGGACAACCTAATACACCTATGTATCCAAATTGGGTAAAATCTAGCAGAATGAACTCATAGAATTATGCAAAGCCATTCACAAGTTCAAAGAAATAAATACCAATGCAAAAAAGAGTTAAGTTTACCATGGAGTATTTGCAACTTCAAAATTCCTTTTGCACTATTAAGAAAGTTGGAATGCATAAAATATGAGAATTCCTTGAGTAGTATACCAAGCAACCATCTCTCATCATAATTATCTGAATCATGAGTGTTGCCCTATGCAGTATTGATCATGATATCCTATATTATCTTAAGCAAACCAACACTCATTATCTCTTCTGTTTTATGACTATTGTTAATTACATGATCTCTAGTTGTTATCTAAGGAATGAGCAATAGGGTATAGAATGATGTCTCATTTTATGTTTGAAGGAAAAAATGGTTGAGGCTTTCTTGAGAAGCTACTACATTATTTCCCATATTTCTATTGCTAAGGCTATCTTTCATAGAGCAATTTTTGATATCATGATTAACTTCCTTAACCATCTTGGGATAAATAATAACTTCATAAAACATGGGAACTTCTTTCATTAAAGAAGATTCATCCTTATTTATTGCAATTAATTGAAAAGTCTTTATTTAAAAATAAATAAAAAAGAAGAGATAAATCAATACCTCCATTTTTAGTAGTTGAATATTCTTCTTCGACAAAAGATAAAGGGAAAAGAGTAATATCTTCTCCACAAAGAAAATCATCGTCTAAAGATTATAAACACCAATTTGGAATGCATAATTCTTGAAGCTTTGAATTGTTGCAAACTTCAATAAGTTTATCTATTTGTGTATTAAATATCTCATTCCTTTATTCATTAACATCATGACATGAAGGACATTAACCTAGAAATTATCTTTAAAACAAAAAGAATCTAAAGTAGGGTCACTTTTCATCTCCCCTTGCAATATTTTCTTCTCAAGATTTTCATCAAGAAACTTAAACATTTCATAATCTAAATGTATGCATGTCAAGGTGTGAACACCTAATTTTCACCTTCATTTACTTCATCTTGAGATTGAATAGTATCATAAGTAAAAGTTTCCATTTCTAAAGAAGAGAATGATATAGAAAAAGATTCACCTTTGGTTTTTGTAGAGTAGGGAGATTCATCACCCCCGAGGCTCCAAGTCACGGGAGATCCCCAAGGAACGAATTTCCCTAAACTACCTCAAGTTGATGGATAGGTTGAGAGAGAGGCTGAAAAGGAAGGGAAAATATAGCACTATTTCCCTTTTGCTAAAAATAGGTGTTTCCAGAATCAAATGAACTGGCCACAAAGGTTTCAGACTACAGACTAGATAGCTCACTGTCTGAGGATGGAAGCACAGGAAATGGACTCTAGCACACCACATTGGCATCATGTACAAATAGAGGTCTGATAAATAGTCAAAAAACATAGAGGGCCTATTTATGACCCAACTGTTGAGGCTTTATAGTTTGATAGAGAAAATACATAAAGCAAAAAGTATAACAAGAAGAATAATGAAAATCTATTCTAATACGAAAATGACAAAGAAAGAATAGGAAAAGATACCATTCCAGTCATGAATTAGTTGTTTGATTGGCATTGAATAGAAGAACCTGCGTCTACACACACATAAACAAAAAAAGTCTTGGGTTGTGTTATGAGGTCTACCATAGTCAAACCCCTATTTTAGTGTTCCCACCTCCATGAACAACTTTGTAGACCATGCAAAAGTAATGGTGTTGCAAAAGATAGCATTATAGAGTCCAAGAAGAGAGCTTGTAACAAGAATAAGAGGTAAGAATGATCAAGAAGAGAGCAAGAGAGTGAGAATTGGCAAGAGAGATCAAGAGAGTGAAAATAATTAGCATGAGGAATTGAAAGAATGAGTTTGAATCAACAAAAAGGAGGTAAATGGATGGTTTTCATTAGCCAAGACCCAACAGAGGAAATTACCTTCGTGGCCAACCAAGAAACGCACAATGCTTCTAGGAATCTTAGAGGTAGGAATCTATTAGGACAACAATGCAACACATGGATTTCCACGTGCTACACATACCCAAAAAATATTCCTCCACAAATGCAATAAGACAAGGCTACATGGAAGGAATGGGAAGATAGTGACAGGATTTGCATCATCGAACTTATAGATTCTAAAGTAAGGGTAAAACAAATGGGAAATTCGCCTAGGGTAAAAATTTGCACCATTACATTTTTCCCCCACTTTAGCGAGCATACGTGTTAGTACTTGTGTGAGCTAAAGTAGAAAGCAGTTGAAGAGAATATACCAATAATGTCAAGGAAGCAAATATTTGATCTGGTGTACCTGGATGCAAAAGGGGGAGCTCCACAGGTTCTTGGTCCTGCAAAGCTAGTTGCAATCTCACCATAAACATGTTAGGAAAAAAAGTTAATCATAAGACACACAAGTTGGCATGATAAGACATAGTCTGATCAGATACACTAATCAAATAGATAAGCTTACAACTACTGCAAGCTACATTACAGGACAATCATAGAAAAGGTGAGTCTAGTCCAGCTGCCCCCAAGCTAGAAACCAAGATATAAGATGTCTAACACCAAGACACATGACATCAAATATCAGATAAGGACACACGTCGCAAGACACCAAAGAGATCTTTTGAGAAGAGAGTTTTTAATGGGGGTTCCTTTGGCAAGGAACCCTTCAAGACACCAAGGGGCCCATTCAAAGGAATGCACCACTTGAAAGACACTACATTTTCTACAAGTTATTCTATCATCAAGGGATCCTTTTGAAATATCTTTTGTCAAGGAATCCATTGGAAGGAATTGTCTAAGTTTCAAAGGAAATTTTTCAGATCCTTTTGCTTACAAAATATTTTTCAAAATAAAATTTCATCCAAGAATCCTGAGAGAATACAACATTTCAAAAAATGAGATATTTTAATGAGGGATTCTTTCATCAATGAGTTCATTGTAAATAAAATTTGACACAAAGGAATCCTTTTGAAAGAATTTTCCTTACTGAAAATTAGAACTTGGTAGCCCCCCTTAAGATGGTGCATGCTATGCAAAGGAGTGCATGACATCCTAAGGAGAGTTCAAGGAGAGGTAGAGATGTGACATGAGGTACATGGTGAGATGTATTAGTGGTATGTTGTCACAAAAATGTGAGGGACAACACATAAGAACCTCAACATCAAGAAGAAGACAAAGACAAAGAAACCAAGAGATATGGGGATTTGAGAACTCGGGGTCAAATCTATTCATAGATACAAATAGATATAATATAGTGTATGAACGAATGGTCATCAATCCCCAAAGTTCTCAAAACCTGAAGAAGAGCACATGAAGACAAAATAAAAACAAAAATTGGGTCAACATAGAATAAAGCATAAATTCCCCCAACACTTTGCATCATCTCTAATATCAAAAAGAAATTTCACAACACATAGAAGAATGATGATATAAACAAAAGAAGTGTACAATTATTTTTTTCGCACCTATATCCAAGCACCTACAAGGGTAGCAAGAGTCCTCTAACCAAGATCAAAACCATAAAAGGACAAGCATGGGGGAACACAAAAAAGACAAACAAATCTAATATATAGATGAAGAAGAGGTACCACCCTAGTCCTCATCGACCAACAAGTCATCCTACTCCCAATCGAGATCATTGTAAGGGGAGGGAAGATGGGCTTGCAAGGGAGGGATAGCGAGAGCGGTACCCTTTGACTCACTTACAACAAGGGATAAGGAAGAAGGCCCCTCAAGGTCTTCTTCATTAAGCTCTTGTGAAGAAAAATTCATCAAACTTGCAAAGATTGAAGACAAAGTCAGGGTATCATCTACTGAATTGAACATGCACTTTACTAGAGTGTCATGTGTCAACCAGGTGGGAGAAGAATAAGGCACATGAGATTCATTACCAACCTCATCAAGAGGGGTAGTGACAAACTTCAAGGATGCAGGGGTCGCCTCTATCACAAGGACTACATAGGCCAAAACAAAACCGACAGCCAAAGAAGGTGAACCCTTCTTCCAACCTCCACTTGTAGCGAGTTCATCCTTATGCTTTTGCTTCAAAAGAGGATGAAAAATCCCCATATAAGAAGAAGAAATAGAGGAGGAAGAAGACAAAGCCACAACATACACCATCATTGTATTCGACATGTCTAATATGGGTTGAGAGAACGCAAGGATATTTGGGAAGGACATCAAGAGAAGGGGCTCCATGGAGGGAGCGATGAAAACTTGCACCCTTTTGGGGTGGGCATCATCAAGACCCACTAAAGGAGATAAAAGCATAATAGAGGTGATGGGAACTAAGGCATAAACAGTAGGATAAATAAAAACAACAACAGAGGATCATGCAGAGATAAATGCCACTGGCTCCCCCTCCATCTTCTGCAAGGCATTGTGTTCAACGGCCAGAGCCTTTCATCTACATCTGCACTCACATGCAAGCCAATTACATCAATTGCAAGCATTGGAAGATGTGACCTGAGAAGAGATCGAAGGCTGCTGCTCAACCATAGGAGTATCCTTCACAACTATTAGCTCTCAAAAACGTAGGAAAAATACCTCAAGAGGTTTCCAAACTCTTGGTACGTTTTAGGGTAATAGACAAGGCCAAATGGTTTGAACCTTCTTCTCTTCAAATGCTGCCAGACCTAGGCGGGTATACCTGTGTGAATGAGGGAGACTAAAAGTTGTGTGACTTGACTAGCTTGATGGATCTATTACAATGGCACAAAGTGCAATAGATGAAAGTTTGCTGAATGCTCCTATTCCTAATATTGAACTTGAAATGTGAATGTTTTTGAATAAAGATTTTATAGAATTCTAAGATGTGAATGGTGTGACCAGTTCCTACTTCTATTGGGCTGATGGAGTCAAGATTTGTATAATGGGTGACTTGCTTAATGGCTATAATTCAAATTTCTTAGCACTTGTGACTGTTTACAACTTGTGTAAATGTGCAAGAATGTAATTATCAGATTCTTCTTAATAATCCAAATGTCCTTTTTCCAAATTACTGTGATTAATTAGAAGGATTTAATCCTATCTTGCAGGAACCAATTGACTGAACCACACAAGAGTAGCAAGTGTGCTTTGATAAATTGAAAATATTCTTGATACTTCAATTTAAATAATAGGGAAATGACAACCTTGGAAACAACCAGATAATATTTTTAATAAATTCAACAAACTACTACACCATAACTGGATCACCAAATTTATGCGCTCTTCTCCATTATATAATTTGAAAATATTTTACAATGTATAGCATGATATTTTGTTTCAGCAATAGTTCAACCTATCCAACTACCTAATCTATTAATTTTTTCTCCTAAATCTAATCTCCTCCTCCTCATTTGATTTTATCTAATATATATACATTATATCTTCAATAGTTGTGACCTTTCTCTATCTTGCAGCTACAACTCCTCATTATATTTTAATTAATTGCCTTTGGCAAATTAAAATATTAAATCTTCATCACCTTTGTTTCCTATGAAAATTAATCTTGATTTACTCATTAAACTTCTTTGTTGGCAATTTTCACCGAATTGAATTCACCTGTTCTTTAACCTCCTTGGTGAAAACGTTTTTCCCTCTTGATGAAAGTATTTTACTTTGTACTTAATTTGTTCATCTTTATTTAGACTAAAGTACTCCTTGAGTAAAATCATCTCTCATTAAAGCTTTAATTTTCCTTTAATTTCTTCTTGCACATTTATTTCAAGGTTTTCAATCCAAATATTTTTTTCATAATATCTTCCCAAAGTATTCATCATACAATTCCTTCTTAAATGCAAAATTTAGATTCCTCAAATTAATACCTTTTCCTTCACTATAATCTTGTTTTATTCAATCTTTTGTCCACATTATGGCCACATGTATATATCTGGGTGACCTGCATAATTGATGAGCAATTCTATACTTCCATCGATATTACTTCTCTTCCCAATAAATTTTTTCATCAGTGTGACTTTCATAATCGGAGAGACATGGAGGAATGTCACTATGATAGCATTTATTTAGGGTTTTTTACCTGGTGCTCATTGTTTTCTTCATTGGGCGGACTGGAGTTTGGGCTTTCAGAGAAATCTCCCTTTCTTTTGGGCTCGAGTCTTCCATCTCAATAAATATCTCTTGTGCACGCCTCAACTCATTTTCTCTATAGGGCCCCAACAATAGTGTGCTAAAAGTTTGAAGATTAGGAGTGATTTCACTCACAACTATCTCCTTGTATAACTCCAAACATTCACTTGACCCACATCACATTGACATAGAATAAAGCAATTTGTTACAATCATTCACTGTGGGAAAAATTGATTGACGCTCAAGGAAAAGAAAATGTCAATAGACTGATTAATTCGTGTTGCATTCTTTAACAAGAACCTTCTACATAATGGATTGCATGGCCCAAGTCATTCTTGCTTCACACTCTACTCAGTATCACATAGAGAGAAAATAACCTGTTCAATTTTGTATCTAGGGAGCTCATGGTGCTCCTGTGGATTCGGCAAATGGCTCATGGCTTCATTATGACAATGACGACAGTGATACACCTCGTTGTAGCAAGGCGCTCGTATGCGGCATCGTCTCTTGTAGTGCACACACCCATGCTCCATTCTTCCAACATTAAGGCATTCCCACCTCTAGAGTTCCTTCATATCTTCTCCTCTATTATGTTTATTCTCTTTATCATGATACACCTATAGACTTCTTCAATAATTCTTACTCTCCATGCTATTTTCTTTTGTCCTTCGATGGTAATCATGTTTCTGAGTGGGCTTGGCCTTGTAGATTTGATGGTACTTCCATTGTGAAGGAGGCGCATCAAATATTTGCTTCTACTTTGCTAAATTTTTCCCAAGATATTCCTTATTTCACCCAATCCTTTTGAGTGCTTATTTTCCTAATATTGTTCATTGATTCAACACTATGTAGTATACTACGCCCTTGCTGAAAGAATTTCCTTCAACACCGTAATTTACTCATGCTATATGTCCTTCACTGTGCGTTGCTTCTCTACGAGCTTTGACAACATAAAAAATGTACACATTCTCTAGAGCAGTCGTTAGTAATATTTCATAATCCTTTAGAGCAGCCAGTCCTGTGCATATTCATCTGTATTTTTGAGGTCCTCTATTCACATTTTTCATCAGATAGTAGGACGTTGTCAACGTAGACAAAGATAATTTTCCCCTCTATTTTATTTCATTGTGCATTTGATTTAATTGATTTGAATCACATCTTTTATTTAATCAATCAATGATATTATTTTCAACTTCCGCCTTGATTCCAATCAGCTTACAACGTACTCTTCCTCACCTGTAGAAGATGATTATTGAAGTGCCATCAAGCTACCAAACTATGAGTTTATACTATTCTTTTTTAGAACAAAGTGAAACCTTATGCTCAGATGATTTTCCAAGGTTAAAATTTCAAGAATACCTTGATCTGGTATACACTGAGAGAACTAAAATCCTCAATGAATGAGGAACCGCATACTGAAACCTCAACTTGTAGGAGGAACCATTATCATTCCAAAATATATACCCAACACGAGAGGTGCCTAGAGTTGCCCTTCCATCATACAAAGATGCATTATAGTTAAAATACTCACTTTTGATCTGATTTAGCAATCAAAGGTAGTTGTTTCATCTACAAAGAATAAAGAAGAGGCATGTTTATTTTGTTTCCAGCATCACCATTTATTTAGTGCATCAAAGTTCCAATCCTTCCAATACGCCAAAGACTATTTTTAGATAAAGAATAAAGTTTGATCGACAGAATAATCTCCATCGTGTGTTCATCAAGAAAAACTGCTCCTTCTAGTGTATCTTCCTCAATGCTTCAAAGCCCTGTAATGAATCAGCCAAAGATTTGTAGCCTCCATAAAATTTTATTGTGTTAACTCTAAACCATCCACTCAAAATGAAGAACCCCAACATAGCCTTTATTTGAGCACACTAAATGTCTGCAAGATACCTTATTTGCCTATTAGCTCATTATTTTAAGTTCTTTTTATTACTCAAAATCAAAATATTCTATACATCTAATTGATAGTATGTTTTGGTCTTTTCATTCCTTGATAACATCTCTAATGCACAGATTCAAAATCCTGTGGTGTAAAGAAATCATCTTAGCTCCCTGTATTTTTCATAAGTTCAATACTCTCCAGTAATCCCATCTTTCTCATCATTCATAGAAGTATCCTCTGATTCTTTTTTCTATTCTATAATACTCATCAGAAAAAGTTCTAAATTCACTCCCAAGGTATTTTCCTTCAGGTCATTTTTTATGTTCAATTGGGTCATTTTGATATGTAGGGAATCCATATGTTCTTCTCATGATCTGCATATGATCTATATTGTTAATGGTTTCCTTATTTAAAAACTTTATGTAATGTCAATGCAACATAATCATAATCCACTATTTCCTTGTTAAAAATGCCTGCCACCAACTCCATTATTTTAATTCTAGAAAGTTACATCCATCTGTATGTCAAATGTTGCTCCTATATGCATCTGGGGTGAAAATTTCTAAAGCAGGAAAAATGCATTTCTAAGTGTTGCAATCTATTTCGTCATCAATTTTTTAAAATTTTGGCTAGAAATTTTAGGTTCCAACAACAACCATTTCTGATGGAAATATGGTCTCTTGGGAAAGATTAGGAGGAGGAAACATAGGAGCAAAAGCAACCATAGGAGGAGAGGCAGAAATAGGCACCTCGGTTCCATTCTCTACCTTAGGGGTGGATGGAAGAACATAGGAAGTTGCGAGGGCCGAAAAGTTGGAACAACCCCACGGGAAGACTTCCCCCTAGGACCATAGACAATGGGTTGTAGTACCGTGGGTGGCATAGTAAGCTCTAAACAAATCAAACTCTAGGATCACAAAAAATGACGCATCAATAGTCTTGGGTCCTACCAAGATTGATAAAGAAATAGCTCGCCCATAGGGGCAATAGAGATTCCATCGTGGGTACAGAGAGTGGTATGTGACTCTTTGTATTGCTCCTTATGTAAACTATTTATGAATAGAGTTTCCTCCATTATCACATTAACCCAACTTGTTGGATCAACTAAGATGCCAGTTACGACATTTTCATTAATCTAGGTAGGAAGGTATAGCGGGAAGACTCCTTATTAAGAGGCTCATCATGCAAGATGAATATTATATTAGGTGTAGCACTCACATTTTTGGGAAGAGGGATATGCAAGAATGAAACCATGTTCACGTACTCATATGGAATAAATTTGGAAGATGCATAAGATTGTATTTAGCAGATAGTGACCTGCTGTAGACATAAAAAATGTACTGATTGACATCGTGCACCTGATCCTGACTTACTAACATCGTTTCTTCCTAAATCATCCCTCGGTCTAACCGTTTAATCAAATTCCCCTATCTAATTAAATTCATCAATATTCATCCTTTAATTAAATAAATCATTTTATCTAATTAAGGTCATCTCTTTTGTTAATTAAATCAATCCATTCGATCTAATTATCTCTATTTAATTAAATAATCAATTTATTTGATTAAATCTCTAAAGTCTATCCATGAAATTAAATAAATTAAAACCTTATTGGATTTAATCTAACACCATCCCTTTTAATTAAATAAATCAAAATCTTTATTTAATAAGCCTCTTATCATATTCCTCTCTTATTTGACTAAAATAAATCCATAAATCTAAGTCAAATAAGTCACATCATCAAATCTCCCATTAAATTAATTAACCCTTGATTAATTTAATCTAATCTCATGTCACATCCTCTAGATAATGCAAGTTGCACATGAAAATAGATTTAATTCATTTATTAAATCCTTATTTTCCTCACAAGGCATCTTTTTGGAATATTCTCTCAATTTGAATTCAAAAATTCCAAGTCAACATGTACATCCAACAAGGCAATAACTTCATCTTACATGTCCTTGCCTTGAGCCAAGTGGCATTTATTGCATTTTCCCTTCCCTCTTACATGTCATTTCAACAAATTTGAATTTCAAATTCATGTATGTATTGGCACATTGCCCAAATCTAGCACATCCTCCACCCATTCATAGCTTGACAAGTGCCACCATATCATTGGATGAATGTTAATCCCACATTGCTCAAATTTGGACATTCATCCATCTTGAAATCCTATAAATGAAGAGCTCCTCTCTTCATTTTATCATCCACAAACATTGCAAAGTTACCATGCTAAAATACTTAGCTATTTCCATCCATCATTCAAATTCTTAGCTAGGCCTTTTTGTAGATTTGGCTTGGAGTTCTCATCTTTCACCAAAGTGGATTAACATCATCTTCAACATTCGAATCTTGCATCATAGGAATTGGGAAAGGGCCAATTTTCACATCAAATTGGCACCAATTCCCCCATGGGATGAAGAGTTTGCTTGCTTAATTAGGATTCAATCTTTATTTTGTGATTTACTTTGTGTTCTTCATTATTTTCTTCCTAATTTGAGCTATGTTAATGAATCTCATGGGGAATCCTTGTTTATGCTTGCAAAATATAACTTAAGATGTTTATTGTCTTTGTCTTGCAGGTACCTAGGCTTGGGTTCACACATTCGGCACTAGAAGGAGGGCTTGACATCAAAATTTCTAACATTTCCTTAAAATTTCCAGGTTTTCTTGACACATAGGAAATGCCAACGTTGGCTCTTCAGTCTCGCTGTTTTACCGCCGCGGGCTCGCCAGCGTAGCTGTTTTAGCACCGCGGGCTCATCAACGTCACTATTTTAGTGCCGCTAGGCTCGTCCCGCCAAAAAAATTCAAATTAGAAACTC
This sequence comes from Sequoia sempervirens, assembly GCA_007258455.2. NCBI lineage: Eukaryota > Viridiplantae > Streptophyta > Pinopsida > Cupressales > Cupressaceae > Sequoia > Sequoia sempervirens. The sequence goes on from VDFB02377962.1 coordinate 89,754, forward strand.
CGTCGCTAGACTTGCCGATCTGCAGAAGATTTAATTTTTTTAAAAAAACTCTAACGCCTTCAAAAACTACGATGCTGGAGAAAAAGAGCGATGCAATCGTGCTCTCTGTCCCAACATAGAGCGCTGCTTACCAATCATTGGAACTATAGGAGCGATGCTGGAAGAAAAAAATAACGACACCTTCACAAGTTGCGACGTTGGAAGACAGTAAAAAGGGAAAATTTTGTTTTTTAGCATGTGATTTAATTTATGACTTCTTCTTCCCTTGTTTCTTGCTTTTTTAATTTTTGTATTTTTTCCAGAATCTAACCTTTTTTTTCTTATTACTCTTTGTAGGTAGGAAATCGAGAGCAAAAGGAAGGATAAGCATGGAGATGGTATTTGGTCTAATCAAAGTGTTTCTAAACACTTAAGTGTTTGTTTAAATACTTCCTTAGGAACTTGTCATCCTTTCATCTTTAGAACACTAGCTTTCATTTGGGCTTAAAAAGGACCTCTCAACTTTCCATTTCTTACAAAGGTTAAAATGAACAATAGGACCAACAACTTACTAGACTTCGTTTATGGGATTAACAAATTGAACAAATGTCTTTCACTTGTGATTTGGTGCTCTAAAACGAACTCACATATTGCTTTGAAGATCTAAAAAGAACAAGTGTAGCTTTGTTTGTTTGTGAGGGCTTACTTGGACTAAAAGCATTGGAAAAGGATGTATACGCTTCTCTCATGCTTTATAGTGATCTTGAGAATCAAAAGGCCTTTTCTATGACTTTGGGTTGAGATAAAGCAATCACCTCCACACTTCGATTTGGGCTTAAAATTGAACAAACTATTGTGCGAGTGTGAGTGGGGACTTTGTTGCATATATTCTCTTTCCTTGTTGCCAACAAGGAAAGAGAATATATGCAACAAAGTCCCCACTCACACTCACAGGATTGATCAAGTTACGAATATTGTTCTTCATTCACTTTTGTTTATCCTAGAGGGCCTGCCTTGGGGCAAAAGTACTCACCCAAGGGAATGACTCAACCGGTAACACTCTAAAGCCAAGAGTATTTCCAACTAGGATATAAATGTGGATATTGGAAGAAACGCCAATATCATGCAATTGATTCTAACAAGATGGATCCAAAAGGGGACTCTTGCCATATAGGTCAATCTCCACGAATGGAAAGCCCTTATTAGAACCCATGTGCTAGAATTTGCCAAAATTCTTTTATCTATTTGTTGGTGCAAGAACAGTCATTTTGAAGCTGCCCAACACTTTTACGGTCTTCTAGTAGAAATGGAAAGCATGCCATGGGAGTTTCATGGGTGTTGATGCTTGGCTGCCCCGTATAAGTGAGTGTTGTGGAGGGGAGCTAGTGGGGTCAAGCATCTAACCATTCGCTAGAGATAAGCGTAACTGGACTTGTCCAAGTGGGAATCCAACAAATATTGTCTTACACATCCATAGGATTGTACTTATTCTTGGGTTACAAAATGCATTGCTTGATCGAAAACATCTCAAAACAAACACTTAACACCATCCAAATTTCAAACCCTTTTGAAGACAAAAACCATTGACTCAATCCATATGTTATTGCTTTCCCTTGGGATTCACATCCTTAGAGGTTTCTAAGCATTGGATTAGATCTCAATTCGGCTTCTTAAGTAAACAATAGGAAACCCTTGCCTTAAGTTCATTGAATATCCATATAACATAGCTTGTGGGGTTTGAAGAAATTAAGACATTGGACATCTTAGTTTGAAAACCTAATTGAAGAAAGTGTTTTTGGTAAAATAAAGACATTAAGCAAAGCTAAGAAAAATGAACTTTCATATGTGTTGAAAACTCAAAATCCCAAAGCACAAATCATTGATTGGAAATCCGAAAATGAATGTTCAAATAAAATCATTTCTTGGTTACAAAGGTCTTTAGGAAGCATATGCATGCTCTTCAATACCTAGATCTAGACAAACAAAGTATACCTTTTTAGGTTCATCTTGGGATCAAAACATATCAAAATCTTTTCATCCATCCATCAAAACATCAAAACAAATCCCACCTCATCACCACCTTTTGGAAAATCTTGAAAAATAATCCTTGATACTAGGCTTTATGGAAAAAATCCAAACCATCATCGAAATCATTGAGACAAAATCCTTGAGAACATTATCAAAAACACCTTTGGATAGGTATGTGTAGATGCATCCTTTTGCATATACTTAGTCAGAGTTATCAAAATCATCTTGTCTAGCTTAGTGTATGTAGATGAATCCTTCTCCATATGCTTAGTGAAACAAATCGTCTTGTTTGAATAGGTGTGGGTAGATGCATCCTTCTCCTCACACATATTCAAAACATCATCCCTTGAACAAAGCTATCCCTTAGATCATCATCCAAGATCTTAGGGTCTTTTTGTTCAAATATCCAAATCAAAATCAAAATCAAAATCAAGGACAAAATCTCAAAAGTCTCAAAATCCAGAATCAAAATCCAAGGTTCTAAAAAGCCTAGTGTCTCATTCAAGATTGATCAAAAATCAAAAGCATCCATATCATCCATCCCTATTATCATCATCATATCATCATCACCATTTGATCCTCAAAAACATCCTAAGAATTTCTACTTTGGGACATAAAATAGAGATCAATCCAAAGAATCAAGAGATTCATCTCCCATATTCTTGATCCCTGTTTTATGGTCCAAACAAGATCTCAATACAAGAAGAGTATGGAAGCCAACAAAGAAACACCCGCTTCAAGTGATCTTATCCAAACCAACACAGAAATGAATCCAATAGAATCAAGCAACCCATTAGCCCTCTCATCATCGCAACATCCCCAAGAAGAAAATCAAGGAGAGGACCTCACTTTTGAAATGTCTCGCGAGGAGATGGCAGAAATGCTCCAAAATCCAGACAACCATAGTATAATCAACATCATGATGAGACTTAACCCTTCATTGTACATGCTTGAACTAGCAAAACAAGGGGCCAAGTTGCCTTCGAATTTTGATGTGAGTACTATCGTGGACACATCATTTCCTCCAATTTCATCCACCATCCCCATTTCATCTACACCCCCATCTCAAAACATCACACAAAACATTCCGCAAATGACAACATTGTTTGCTCCAACCCAACCAAATGTCAACAAGGGAAACATGTTCCTTAATGCTCTTCAATCACATCCCCTTGTGAATAATCAAAACATGGATGCAAACACCACCTTGGAACAAAGCATACCCGAAACCCCATTACACAAGAATGTTCCTCTCACATTCCATCACGATCCATCATCATCAATTTTTCATGCAACACCACAAACACCTCTTCTCACAAATTCACAAGAGGGAGATACATTTAGACTAGGGGGCTTATTCGACACCACAACATTTTCACAACAACTCACTCCCCTTACATTTCCACCTCTTCCGCCATTACCATTATCATCTGCATCACTCCTTGGTTTAGGGCTTCCTACCCTACCAAGTATCAATCAAACCTACATCCCAACCATCAATCAAAGCATTGCGCCAAACACTCAAAATTTATCGTTGATATCACAACAACAAACGAGAAACACACAAGCAATGGAAACATCATCAAGCACACCCTTAACATCACAAAGCATGGTATCACAAGGACCAATCACATCAATACCATTATCCAACATGCAAAATATCAACACAACATCATCATCTACCACTATTCCAAATCCACCACCACCAACGTTCACCACATCAAACCAATTCGACATAGCATTACAAGCCGCTTTTCAAAGAGGATACCAACAAGTGTAGAAACAAAAAGCCATGCAACAAGCCACTCAAGTTTCACAAGTTGTCAAAGCTACACAAGTCGCATTACAAGCACAACAAGCACAACAAGCCCAAGCTTTATTGGAACAACAACAACAACAAGATGCCCAAGCTACACAAGCATTGCAAGCACAAAGAGTTGCTCAAGCAAAACTTTTATTATAGCAACAAGCTACACAAGAACAAGCACAAGCCCAAGCTCAAGCACAATCTCAATATCAAGCACATCAAGCACAAGCACAAGCACAACTTCTTGCACAACAGCGTAATTGCAAGCATATCAGCAAACATTAAAGCAATACCAAGAGCAACAAGAAGTGGCAGAATTGGCAGCCCAACAACAAGCATTGTGGGAACAAAAACATGCACAACAACAAGCATTGTTGGAGTAGCAACAAGCTCAACAACAAGCACAAATCCTAGCGCAACAACAACAAGATCAACAACAGGCATCGTTCATACAAAAGCAAGTAGAAGCCTACTTTGCTTGACAAAGCATGCAGATACCATCAAACAACGCACCAACCAACCCATCCATCCAACCAACAATTCAAACACCCCAAAACACTTTCATCCCACCCCCTAATCCCTAGAATGATGTGACAACACAACTTAGGTTTCTCTCGCAACAAGTGCTCAACCTTCAATCGGGGCGGACAAAATGACAATGGGCTCATAATACCTATCATGCCAGAGATGCGACCCATAACAAATCTTGGTCTTGGATGTGCCACTCTGAGAATAACCATACATGGCCGAAGTCCTCTGGTTAGAGCTACTAATGTTTTTCCTCAGCCAGTACTAGTACAAGTACACTCACCAATAGTCATAGGTAGGGACACACATAACTTTATAACTGAGGCCTATATTAGTAGCGATGATGAGGACCCCATATCCAATCTACCTAGGCTATTTAAAGATACCATCCTATGTATGATTAGTACCATATCCTTTGAACCAGATAGTCAAAATCATGAGATTTGTTTAGTCTACCCCCAACTAATCGACTATGACCAACAAGGACCACTAGTTCTTGATACATTCAAAAACAATGAAGCACTCTCAGAATTCATGGGATTGAGGGATAACATTCTAGATGGAGATCACAAGGTAGGATTTATAATGGATTTGGACACACATGCCTATTATGGGGAAATGATTGAATCCTTCAATCATAAAAGTGAGAAACTAAGAATCATATCCAAGTCCTTGAGTGAAAACCACACTGTGGCACTCTCTGACAAGAAAGTAGTAAAAAGAAAGGATGTATCCAATAGTGAAAACCTCTCTAAGGCACCTGACGATGAAGGATTCAATCTTCCTCTAAGAGCTATTCATCAGGAGAAGTTAGCAGTCTTGGCTAAAAAGTGCAATCCTATCAACCTAGGAACAGAGGAGACCCCGCATATCACATTCTATGTGGAATCACTATTATCAGAAGAGCAAGAACTCCTAGAAGCATTCCTAAAGGAAAGGAAAATAAACTTTGCATGGAGTTACACTGACATGCTAGGGCTAGATCCAAAGAATGTGGTTCATCACTTAGCGGTGTATCCAGAAGCATAACCTATCAGAAAAAAGCTTCAGAGAATGCATCCTCAAATCGCCATATTGGTCAAAATGGAGCTCAAAAAGTTGTTTGACACAGGATTCATCCAACCCATAGATTATCCCGAATGGGTATCAAACCTCGTACCTATTTTGAAACCTGATGGAGCCATTCGAATATGCACGAATTTCAGATATTTGAACAAGGCATGTCCAAAAGATGACTTCCCGCTTCCTAACATTGACATGATAGTGGACATGACAGTAGGGCATGAGATGCTATCACTAATGGATGTATTCTTAGGATATAACCAGATCACGATAGCAAAAGAAGATCAACATAAGATGGCTTTCACTTTTCCATGGGGAACCTATTGCTGGAACATGATGCCATTCGGCCTAAAGAATGCAGGAGCAACCTATCAAAGGGCCATGATGCTGATATTTCACGACATGATTCATAAAACAGTTGAATACTATTTTGACGAAATCCTAGCCAAATCAAGAAAAAGACAAGATCATATAGCAACCCTAAGTGCTATCTTTGACAGATTAGAGGAATACAAAGTTAGACTAAATCCCAAGAAGTGGGTCTTTGGCATACAATCAGGTAAACTACTAGGATACATAGTCTCCATGAGGGGTATCGAGGTGGATCTGACGAAAGTAAAGGAAATCCTTAAGATGGAAGCACCAAAGACATTAAAACAACTAAGAGGTCTCCAAGGAAGACTTCAATCCATCCAATGATTCATAGCACAACTGGTAGACAAGCAAAACCCATACTCTCACCTACTCCACAAGGGGGTGGCATACAAATGGGATACAAAATGTGAAGAGGCATTCAACAAGGTCAAGGAATATCTACTGACACCACCAGTGTTAATGCCACCTATCCCAAGAAAGCCATTGATCTTATATGTGTCAACAACAACAACAGCCCTTGGAGCTCTTCTTGCTCAACATGATGAACACAGAATAGAGAGGGCCATCTATTATATCAACAGGACAATGGTCAGTCATGAACTAAATTACTCATTTATCAAGAAAGCTTACCTTGCAATAGTGTTTGCATCCCAAAAATTTAGACATTATATGCTGGAACACAAGATAAAGATCATCGTGAAAATTGATCCCCTCAAGTATCTCTTATCCAAGGAAATGCTTACAAGAAGAATGGCAAAGTGGGTAATGATATTGTCAGAGTATGACATCGAGTATGTAGAGCAGAAAGCCATTAAGGGACAAGTTATTGTAGATCAACTAGTGAAGGCACCCATTTATGCTGAGAACTCTCGTCTTAGAGTTTCCAGATGAATCCATCTTTAACCTTAACGTAGTAGACCACTGGAAACTATACTTCAATGGTTCATATACACAGCACAGATTAGGAGTTGGTGTCTTCTTCATCACCCCACAAGGGGATTGCATACCAAGGTCATATAAATTGGCATTACCTTGCACAAATAACATTGTGGAATATGAGGCTTTGACTATAGGTCTCAAGATAGCAGTGCAATGGAACATCATGGCTCTCAAGGTATATGGAGACTCTCAGCTGATCATAAATTAGGTCAATAATGAATATTAGACAAAGGATGACAAGCTAACCCCATACAAGAAATTGGTGGAGAATCTAAAGGAATCCTTCACTGACATAACATTTGAGCAGATTCCAAGAACCAACAACAGAGCCGCTAACGCCATGGCTACAATTGGGTCTCTAGTAGACATCCCTCACAATGTGCCGAAATACAAATTTTTGATTGAGCAGCTTCTTGTTCCCACATTCGAGGTACTAGAATCAGATTATGTGAGTCAAATTGTTGGTCCTAGTGATGCTTGGTATCACGACATCTACACATATCTTCGCATAGGAGTCATACCTGCTGACCTACCATTGAGCCTAAAATGAACCTTTATCAAAAAGGCATGCAGATTTGTCATCCTAGGTGATACCTTATACTGTAGAAGCATAGAGGGTACTTTACTACACTGTCTAAATGTTGAGGAGGCATTAACCGCTCTAACCAAGGTTCATAACTGTATCTATGGCTCACACTCGAGTGGAATGACCATAGCCAAGAAACTACTGAGGATGGGGTATTATTGGACCACAATGGAGAGAGAAGCACATGATCATGCTAAAAGGTGTCTACAATGTCAACAACATGGGGATCTCATCCATGCTCCAGCTCAAGAGCTTCACCCAATCGTCACACCATAGCCCTTTTCATAGTGGGGACTCGACCTCATTGGGAAAATCACACCTACCTCATCCAATGGCCATAAATTTATCATCACTGCAACTGAGTACTTCACAAAGTGGGTGGAAGCCATACCCATGACGTATATCACTAGAAATCAAATCTCAAAGTTCATCCTAAACTATCTCATATGTCGCTATGGTGTTCCATAAGCCATTATCTCAGATAATGGGACACCATTCAAGAATCACGATGTCTGACTTGTGCAATAAATTCAAAATCCAACATCGCTTCTTTAGCCCATATTATCCCCAAGGCAATGGCCAAGTAGAAGCCACAAACAAAACCATCCTCAAAATCCTCAAGAAAATAGTCAATGACGCAGGTCATGACTGGCATTTGTAGCTTAACCCCGCTCTCTGGGCTTATCGAACCAGCATCCGCACACCCACTGGCGCCATCCCTTTCTCCTTGGTCTATGGATTAGAAGTCGTACTCCCCATTGAGATCGAGCTCCCATCCCTTAGAATATCATTGCAAAATCGCATCACTAATGAGGACTATCAGGTGTCAAGATTAAATGAGCTGGAGTTATAGGATGAGAAATGAATAGATGCTTTGAATCATCTACAAGTCTATCAAAATAGACTCAAATGGAGCTACAACAAGAAAATCAAAAGCAAGACTTTCCAAGTCAGAGAACTGGTCTTAAAAGAAAATCAGAAGAATGTCCTAAACCCCAGCAGCAAAGGCAAGTTTGAACCTAATTGGTTAGGACCTTTCATCATCATAGCAAGTTATAAGTCAAGGGCATATCAGCTATCAACACCCGAAGGGGAACCTCTACAGGAGCCCATGAATAGCTCCCATCTGAAAAAATTTTATGCCTAATTTTTCAAGGTATAGAACCAAAAAATCCAAAAAATCAGATAAAGTCCTAAAAAAATGGTTACTTCAGAAAAAACTTGGCAAACAGGCATCTTGGTAACAACAAAAAAAGAAAAAAAAGAAAAAAATCCAAAAAAATTAGAAAAAGGATCAAAAAAATTGTCATCTAGTGAAAACCACTTTAGTGGCACTTTGGGCAAGTACCTTGGTGAAAACCTGGCATGCGCCTTGTGTAAATAAGCACTTTCCATCCACCAGGCCTTTATAACTTGTTTGTCATTATCCCTCCATTTTGCTTCTATCATCCATTGCATTCAGGTCTTCGTCCATCACACATCCATTTGCATCCGCATCATAGCTTGGTCCTATGTTCGTATCATGATCCCTCCTAGTACTACTTGGCCCATCCTCAAAGTCAACTTGTCCTGCCTTTATCAGAGTAGTCTATTACATCACGCTGGGGGCACGTTTTATTCAAATTGGATTCGTGTATGATCTTAAAGTCCATAAAATCAAAAATCCAAAAACATCAAGACATCAAAAATCCAAAAACATCAAAAAATAAAAAATCCAAAAACATTCAAAACATATCAAAATCCAAAAACAAGTCAAAAATTCATTCAAAAAACTAAAAACAAGGTCATCTGGTCGAACTACATCATCTCTGAGCTTGAACGTAGGCAAGGTTGATCTTTGATCATCCCTCGAGACATTTAGGTCAGTCCTTTAGGAGTCCATCATAATAAAGCTAACATTTCATCATGTGTATCATCTGTAAATTGGTCAAGTCATTAGTCGAACTACGTGGTCTCTGCGTATATAACGTAGGCAAGGTTAATCTGTTGATCAGCCCCCGAGGCCCCTAGGATAGGTCTTTAGGTTAGTATCTTGGTCAAAATCTCATAAAATCACAAAAATAGTTGAAAATTTTGAAAATAAAACATTTGTAAAACCTTAAAAAATACCAAAAACAGCCTCAAAACATTGCAAAACATCAAAAACATCCAAATATTTGAAAAAATCCATCTGCCTCATCTCGCTTACACCCGCAATAAACAACACTCATAATAAATTGATCGTCATCCTCAACCTTTGGTAAAACAATCGGAAACAAGTCTGGCAGATTGCAAGTAGAACTCCAAACATCGGGTCTTAAGTCTATGTCATGTGCATAAATAGGTTGGTCATCTCTTCATAACAATCATCATCTAAATTGGTCCCATATCAATCATTCTATATAAATGAAATGATGTTTTGCCATCCACTAACATGTCCTAGGATGAATCCTTCCTACAATGGGCATTATCTTTTGGCAATAAGTTTCATTCATCATCCTTAGAAAACATATCCCCTCTCTGTTAGTGGTATTGAAGAGCATCAGTCTATTTGTTTACTTGGTCTTTATCTTTTGACTTATCTTATTTTGTTCTCATTCCAAGGACATCTCAATGATATCCCAAAATAGCGGATTTAGAGAAATAGGAATGGGGCAATGATCATTATCTTTTGTCTGCTGCATTTGTTGGACGCTCTTGCAATATAACCTTTGTAAATACTTGCTTTGTTAGGTATATGTGGAAGAAGTCTACAACAACTTGTTGAGTATTACAGGGATAGGTATACCTTTTCATGTTTTGGTCAGAGGTGTCTGAAACTGCTGAAGTGCATCCTAGCAAGGTTTCCGTATGTTAGGTGTGAACAAGAATACTCCTATCTGATTATTGAGTCAAATTCCATCACACTAGGTACCACGCCATCTTGGTTTGCTATACCTCGATGCATCGTACCATGTGTGTTATGAAACATAAGAAAATTTTGGCCCTTTGAAAATCCCAATTCCTCAGCAAGTAATCATCATCATCATCATCTGCATTTGTGTCGTCATGTGTCTTGTCGAAATGACTTCTTCTTTTCTCACTAATCATGCTAACAAGGTACTATGATAGTTGATCACCATCACCATCACCGTCATTAATCCTGCATCCACAAATCATTAGCATATTGCACAAAAAAATCATATAGAAATCATTGCATAAGCATATCATATAGGAAACATACACATCACATTTTAAATAGGTGCATTCATGACATTGCATTCACCCATCACGTGGCATCTCATGACATTACCATCTAAATCATCACATAAGCATCTACAGAATCATTCCATAATCATTTAGTGCATAATCATAAGCAATAGGCACATAAGCATTTAAAGTCATTAGACATATCATTACATACATCATCATTTAGGATAATAACATTTGTTAATCTAAGCATCTCATACTCCCATTTCATTAGCATCATATCATGACCATCGCATCATATCACATCCATCACATCATATATCATCTCATATAAGCATTTTCCATACATCATTACATATACCATATATCATTTCCATATCACATTTGCATAAAATAAATCATCATATGGTTAACATTATTGCACATCATATCATAGGTCATAATCATTAGAAATAAATACATCCATAACATATAGAGATAAAGCATACATGCATAGATAAGGGTACACATTTCATCACATCAAAATCAACTCATATATATCATATCAACTGTCATAGTACAAAGAATAATAATCAGGATCACTGTACATATGTGGGTCAATCAGTACAAAATGCCCATTGGGCTATCAAAAATGAGCCCATAAGGCATTAAAGCACCTATCATCTCAATCAAGCTCGGTGTCTATGGATGTTGCCCTCACCCTTGTCACCGTGACCCTTTGGTGGTCTCTGGCTGGCCCACTTTGAATACTCGAGAACCCAATCTGCTCTAGGTACAGTGTCATGATAGGCTCGGCAGTAGTACTCTACCTCTTGAACGACATCTCTATAGGATCATACCGGCATGATACCCTGGGAGGCGGAGGCGGTCATGCTCTCGATCTGCTATTGGTGGCCTAGCTCTGTGGTTGCCTATACCTCTGCGGCCTGGCGTTGCTATACTGCCTGATCCCTCTCAGCCCCGAGCTGGTCCCTCTCAGTCCATGCCTGATCTCTCTCAGCTATCACAGCCTATACCTGCACCTGTAGCTGCAAAATCAAGGCATCCCGTGCATTTTCCTGCCCTACTGGCTGTACCCGTGCCTGGTCCTCACCCCTAGCATGTGGGGGTGGGACTGGTGGATCCTGCTGCTGGTCCTGCATGGGGACATCTCCCTAACTTGGCAGAACTGGGGGAACCTCTAGTGGATCCTGTTGGATCTCGATCCTCGAACCTCACCCTCATCCTCACCCCCTGCCTCTGCCTCTGACCTTGTATGCCTCTAGATCCTCGCCTAGAACAGTCAACCGTAGGGGAGGTCTAAACTAATCTTTGAAGGCCTGTGTGGTGCCTGGATCTGTTGGACCCTAATCATAAGCCCAAGATCGGGCCACCAACTACTAGAAGCTATCAACTACCTCTGCGGTCAGAATACCTGGCCCCCATGCCACCTGTGTCATGTTGCACGCGAAGATGGCCACGTAGCCATCATCTGGCTGATCCTGTGACTCTCTGAATTAATGTTGTACACGTCCAGGCAGGTATCTCTCTATCATCATATGCTCTCAGCCCTGCATGTATCGATCTTGACAGAAATAGAAGAGTTGGGCAGCATCGTCAGCCCATCCAGGCTGACCAAGGTATGGGCTCCAAGTAAAAATGAGCATCTCATCTATGACCCGCCTCCAGTAGGGGATTCCATGCTCACTAGTGTGTGTGAAGGACACACCGCCTCTGTACTGAGCCACAAGGGCATCCTCCACCCCCATCAGAACTAGAACAACCCATGGATGTAGTACAAAAATGTGCTCCCATGCCCAGATATGTAGCAAGGTCACGCCGACTCCCAGTGCTCTGCCATCTGCATACACATACTTGTGCAGGTCCCTATATAGTGAAGCCAAAAGTATGAGCCCCCACACGAACCGAACTGGCCTGTCCCAGACCATCCCATCCCAGCAGTAACCCCAGCCTAGACTGAAATACTGCCCTCGCTTGTTTGGGGCAAACAAACCAGAAATAATCGTTGCAACTGCCCAGTAGAAGGGAGGTGCGATAACTTTGTACCGCTCTAACTCGATCTGCCCCTCATAGTATATGATGTCTTGTGTAGCAAGGACTCTGGTAAAGTACTCGCGACCCTCCTCCATGTCATAGATCACCCACCGGCCATGAATGGGCAATCGTAGTATATGCTAGACGCCTCCAATGTGACAATCACCTCACCAATGGGAAGATGAAAAGACGAGGTCTTGCTATGCCATCTCTTGGCTAGCACTAACAACATCCTGAGGTGTGTGTGCATGGGCACTATGTACGCAATATACCACAATCCCACAACTTCCAATCGATCTTGATCGCAATTGCTCAAGTCCCGTAAAATGCTTGCTAGGTCCCATGACCAGTGCTCCCGAGAATAGAGCTCCCTGGGCCCATCCTGCATCAGCGAAGGTCAGCGTGTTAAATTTTTTTTAAAAAAAATCCTAACATAATGCCTCAAACTCGCTTCAAGCGGCACAGTTTGTGAAGGCGTCACAGTTTAAGTTTCCTCAAACAGTGACGCTAGTCCCATAATTTAACCAAATGGTGTCGCCGCGGTGCACTTTTCCAAAACTGGCCCGCCAAGTCCAAGTTGAGCTTGATCCCAATGGTGGAGTTTTTAAACTCCAAATTGCACCGCTGCGGTGCTAAATAGCACCACTGCAGCACAAAAGAGTTAGCGATGCGCTTTAAACACTGAGCAACACTATAATAGCACTGCTAGAGGCGAGCTCTCCTTAAAACATGAAATAAATGCATTAAAACAAAAAAATGAAGCATCAGTTAGGGCCACATACCGGGGCATCGATGCCAGGTGGCCACTGGTAGGTCTAAACGTAGTCCAAAATGTGCAGGGGAAGTTGTCGTTGTGCAATATCGTCAAGAGGTCAGAGCTCGGATCTCAAGGTTGCTAGCGGAGGTGTGTGAAAATGATTTGAAAATGACCCCTCGGGCCCCTTTTAAGCCTAAAAATTAGGGTTTTTTTACCCTTTAGGGCTGTCCTGCTAGGGTTTTGGACCCCTGAACCCATTTTTGTTCGTTTAAGGCTTGTTTTTTATCGTTTTATTGCGTTTAAACATGTTTTTAGCCTCCCAGACCCCTTTTGGACCTACTGGGCACTTTGTCACTTTTTTTTCGCGAGATCACCCAAAAAATTGAAATTTTCATCTGATCTCTTGAGGAGGTATTATAATGGCATATTCTCTCACCATGCAGCAGTGGGGCAAGCTTTTGAATATCAAAACTTTTTTGACTTTGATTGAGATCGGTTATTCTTTGAACCAACGCAACAAGTGCATTGCTTCAAAGAGGGGAAAAATGTAGACATCGAAAATGTACTGATTGACATCGTGCACCTGATCCTGACTTACTAGCATTGTTTCTTCCTAAATCATCCCTTGGTCTAACTGTTTAATCAAATTCCCCTATCTAATTAAATTCATCAATATTCATCCTTTAATTAAATAAATCATTTTATCTAATTAAGGTCATCTCTTTTGTTAATTAAATCAATCCATTCGATCTAATTATCTCTATTTAATTAAATAATCAATTTATTTGATTAAATCTCTAAAGTCTATCCATTAAATTAAATAAATTAAAACCTTATTGGATTTAATCTAACACCATCCCTTTTAATTAAATAAATCAAAATATTTATTTAATTAGCCTCTTATCATATTCCTCTCCTATTTGACTTAAATAAATTCATAAATCTAAGTCAAATAAATCACATCATCAAATCTCCCATTAAATTAATTAACCCTTGATTAATTTAATCTAATCTCATGTCACATCCTCTAGATAATGCAAGTTGCACATGAAAATAGATTTAATTCATTTATTAAATCCCTATTTTCCTCACAAGGCATCTTTTTGGAATATTCTCTCAATTTGAATTCAAAAATTCCAAGTCAACATGTACATCCAACAAGGCTATAACTTCATCTTACATGTCTTTTGCCTTGAGCCAAGTGGCATTTATTGCATTTTCCCTTCCCTCTTACATGTCATTTCAACAAATTTGAATTTCAAATTCAAGCATTTATTGGCACATTCCCCAAATCTTGCACATCCTCCACCCATTCATAGCTTGACAAGTGCCACCATATCATTGGATGAATGTTAGTCCCACATTGCTCAAATTTGGACATTCATCCATCTTGAAATCCTATAAATGAAGAGCTCCTCTCTTCATTTTATCATCCACAAACATTGCAAAGTTACCATGCTAAAATACTTAGCTATTTCCATCCATCATTTGAATTCTTAGCTAGGAATTTTTGTAGATTTGGCTTGGAGTTCTCATCTTTCACCAAAGTGGATCAACATCATCTTCAACATTCGAATCTTGCATCATAGGAATTGGGAAAGGGCCAATTTTCACATCAAATTGGCACCAATTCCCCCATGGGATGAAGAATTTGCTTGCTTAATTAGGATTCAATCTTTATTTTGTGATTTACTTTGTGTTATTCATTATTTTCTTCCTAATTTGAGCTATGTTAATGAATCTCGTGGGTAATCCTTATTTATGCTTGCAAAATCTAACTTAAGGTGTTTATTGTCTTTGTCTTGTAGGTACCTAGGCTTGGGTTCGCACACCTACCTAGATTTATTTTTTGAATATCCAAGAGTCCTTCTAATTATGTATCTACGGATCATAGATTGGGTCACAAAGCTACACGGTTCATGACACACAAGTCTACAACATGCCTAGGACACGAGAGAAAGATTCCCCAATACCAAAAAATGAAAACAAGGATTTTCACATTGAGTTCACCAAAAATGTAGAGTAGGGGGTTTCGTCACCCCCGAGACTCTAAACTCCAGGTCATAGGAGAGCCCCAAGGAATGAATTTCCCTAAACTACCTCAAGTTATTTGACAATTTGAGATAGAGGCTAAAAGGGAAGGGAAAATAGAGCACTATTTCCATTCTACTAAAAATGAGTGTTGCTAGAATCAGGTGAACCAAGCACAAAGGTTTTGGACTGTAGACTAGATAGCTCACTATTTTGAGGACAGAAGCATGGGAACCAAACTCCAATGTGTTGCACTTGCATCCTGTACAAACAAAGGTCTAATAAATAGTCAAAAAACATAAAGGGCCTACTTATGACCCGACTATTGAGGTTTTATAGTTTGACAAAGAAAATACATAAAGAAAAAAGTACAACATGAAGAATATTGAAAAGCTATTCTAATACAAAAATGACATAGAAAGAGTATGAAAAGATACCATTCCAATCATGAATCAGTTAGCTAGTTGTCTTTGAATAGATGAACCTACACCTACACACACGGAAATAGAAAAAGTGTTGGGTTGTGTTTTGAGGTCTGCCATAGTCAAAACCCTATTTTGGTGTTTCCACCTCCATGGACAACCAAGATGCCATGATATAGAGAAAATTGATAAAGATAGAATAGAAAGGACACTATCAAATAGAGTACAAAGACCGTCTGAATGCCACTCTATAAGACACAATGATGCAAGTAAATAGAAAGAGCAATATCACCTTCCCTTCTAGTAACACTCAAGGATGAGAGGAGAAGATGATGAGAGATAACGCCTTGCCAAGAGAACGAAGCTTCATAGACCTTGCAAAAAAAATGTTGTTGCAATAAGATAGCATTGTAGAGTCCAAGAAGAGAGCTTGTGGAAACAAGAAGAGGCAAGAATGATCAAGAAGAGAGCAAGAGAGTCAGAATTAGAAAGAGAGATCTCAAAAGAGTGAAAAAAATTAGCATGAAGTTAAAGAATGAGTTTGAATCAGGAAAAAGGAGGTAAAGGGATGATTTTCATTGATCAAGACCCAATAGATAACATCACTTTCGTGGACAACCAAGAAATGTAACGCTTCTATGAATCTTGGAGGCAAGAATATGTCAAAATAGAAACATGACACATAGATGTCCACGTGACGCACACACGTCCCCAATGAATATTCCTCCACCGATACAAAAATACAAGGCTATGTGGAAGGAATGGGCAGACGATGGCGGGATTTGTATCATTGAACTTATAAATTCTAAAGAGAAACAAATGGGAAATTTTCCTAGAGTGCAAATTTGCACCATTGCAGATTCCAAAATTTCATCTATGAAGGTTGATTGTAATGTGTTTTCCCCATTTTGAAAGTAATGGAAATTGATTTCTTCCCAAGGTGTGAGAAGAACATTTCTTCTTTGGTCAAGAACATAATCACTATTTTGAAATTGACCTAGCTACCATTTTTGTGAACCCATAAAATGTGATCTTCTTTTAGGTTTAATACAAAAATAGTTAGATTCATAAACATTTGGAGAACTAATTTACAACTTTTTAGCACTTTTGATTTTATTTTTTATTTTATATCATAATTTTATAACCTCACCATCCTTTAATGCAAGGATTTAATCAACTATGCACATGTCACATTTCTTATTTCTTCCTTGTTTATTTAATAGATAAACTCTATAAAAAAAAATTAATCAAAAATTTAAATTTATAATTTTGTGAAGGGTCTAATCTCATTATTTTGGCATCAAAAATACTATATTTGATGTGATTCCAAAATCAATGTGGGAAATATTGTCTTTAATGAGATTCTAAAATGATAGAAGCACCTTATCATTCTTCGCTAATATTTTTTGGATTGTTGACATGGGATGCTCCCCAATTGTATGATTTTTTTGATACTCCACCATTATTATGTGTTTTTTTCTTCAAATAGAGTCACCAACCTCTTTTCTTATGGAGGTACCTTCAAATTTATGAGGAAATTAATCATCAATACTTCAATCCTTCCCTAGCAAAGTTGTAAAAAATTGTTGGTAATAATTTTTGCATTGCCAAAATTAATTGACTCACCTAATAAGTAGCGACAATATACACCAAAAAATGGAGAAATTGATAAGAGATTAGTGATTCTCTTTTGCCTTTGAGAGGGCAAGCCCCCTTGTATGATAAAACTTAAGAATGGCTTGTTACCTAATGAATAAGTCTCCCACTTCAAATTTTGTTGAGAAAAAACCTATAAATGTGTGTTCAGGAGAAATAATGTAGTGATATGTATCTTTGAGTCTTTGGTTATAAAGAATATGTACACATGCCTAGGGAGAAGTGGTATATGTTGAAGAATAAGTATATAAAATATTTCTTCATTAGCTATGACATTAGTGTGAAAGGATACAAGCTTTGGGATCTTGTGGCTAAATTATTTCTACAAAAAAGTTGTTTTTGATAAAGTAAGTAGCTTTTACAAGGTGTTGTACCCTTTACACGGAGAGCCCTCGGGGCCAAAAAAGAGCCAGTTCAAAACAAGAAATGAACTAGAAAGAGAAGCAGAAAAGAGGGAGGTGATCCCTTAGAAACAGGAGCCACAAGGGCTTGGCAGAACTATGCAACCCTTGAATCTTCTGGGGTAGATCTGACTCCCAAAACCCGAGGCCACAGTTTGGGGAGTCCCTTCTTTTTTTCTGCACAATAGGCCAGGAAGGCTCAAAACCATCAATCGAGTGAGGAAAGATGAGTGGTTCATCCACAACCACCATAGACAAAGGGCCTCCATGCAACGAAGCTAGTAGTGGAGAAGAGGAGTCAGGAGCATTTGAAAGATCATCAAAAGTGTTCAATAAGGGATGGGTAGATTTAGTTGGCACAACGATAGCAGATCGAGGTAGTGGTACAACAGATTGAGGTAATGGTTCCACATAAGGGATAGCCAGAGGAGGATCTAGGGGAGCCACAACCACCAAGGAAGAGTCCTCCTCAGAGGGATCGTCCAAAGAGGGAGAGCCCACTATGAGATGGTCTGAGAGAGCATCCTTCCACTAGGTAGCAGTGCCTTTGCGATGAGCAAGATGGCATCAAGAGGCCAAATGACCAACTAAGAAAGAACACCTACACCAAAAAGGGATCCCCTCATAGTCCAAAAGCTACTTCCAAGACCTATCCTCCACCATCAAGACCACATCACCATGGATAGGTTTGGAGATGTCTAAATTGATTAAAATATGAGCCATCGTAATATTCCCAAGATCCTGAGACGTAGAATTCACCTTCAAAAAGTTATCAATGGCATTGCCAATAGCTTCAAAGCAAAAATCCTCCCAAAATTGGAGAGAGAGATTCCAAATTTGCACCCAAATTGGTTTGATATTCAAAGACTCTGTAAGCGGATTGAACGAGTGAGACCAAGGCTGAATGAACAACAAATGAACACCCCAGATCCACACACTACTAGATTTGACACCATTTTCTAACGGGTGTTCGTCGATCATTCGTCAAATCTTTATCGGAAGAGCGACGCAATGGAGAAAATATTTTTGTCACTATTTTTTCGTCGCAAAGCTGATGACAAATTAAATGTTGAAATAATGGTGAAGAATCTTCAGTTGACGACATCGTGAAATACCTCAATATTTCATCAAAATATTGACGAAAACTTTGTTTATCCACTGATGAATTACACTAGAAGTTCATCGCCGGTTTGACGAAATGGGCAAGCAGTAGTGGAAAAACAACAGAAGAAGTGCATCAAAATTATGAAAAAATAGGCAAGTAGTAGCGTCAAAACAACACCAAAAGTTTTTCGAATGTGCGATGAAATAGGCAAGAAGTAGCATCGAAACAACACCAAGAGTTCATCAACTTTGTGATGAAATTAGTAAGGAGTAGCGTCGGTAGAACACCAAAAGTTTGTCGAAAGTGAAACGAAATAGGTAGGGAGTAGCATGGTAGCAACGCAAAAATATCATTGGAAGGGCGATGAAATGGGCAAGGAGTTACAATGAAATCGTCATCGCAGCTATAGCAACTTCGTCGAGCCTTTCTGTTGATTTTTTGATGGTTGTCGTCGAAATTGCAACGAAGAAACAATTTTTTTTTTTTTAAATATTCGTGGAAATGTACCATTGCGAAGACTGACGACTGATCATACATACAGACTACATATTGGTTTGATGCTTCAAACAATGCATATCTTATATTGAAAAGTGCATTACCTTATTGAGCTTCTCTTTCTTTTTAGTATAGTTTAATATTCTCTACTTAACAAAGTCAACCACGTGACGATGGAAGCTCATTTGGCCCCTCCCCCCCTCACATCACTCTCAATTCCCCATACCCAATCATATAACATTCATTCATTAATATATAACATTCATTAATTAACATATTCACATTCATTCATTAACATATAATATTCATTCTTTCAGTTTTACATATTATCAAAAATATGGTTGTCATGATATGATTACAATCACTTTTTTTTTGTTTCTTTTTCAAAGCTACATAAAGCTGAAGTGGAGTATCATTTTCTAAATCAATATCTATCCCCCCTTTAGTTGTTCTAGCCTCTGCTTGTGATCTTAATGTACGCGTAGTCGTCTACTCATGACGTGGACGTCGCTTCAAGGGGGATCTGCTGCAATAAGAAAGAAATGTTAAACTAATATGTTTTATTATTATTGTTACAAGTATTTGATTAATTAAAAGAACATTAGAGTGTTTCTCTTTACCTAATGGGTCCACATCATGTTCCTTAACTTTTGTTATAGACTCATGCTCAACATGTTGAACACCCTCTAAATCTTGATCTATAGTTGAAACACGAAAGGTTGCATTAATTAATACACCAATTGAAATTAAATATGTTTAAGAGAACATGAGGGTGGTCCTCTTTACCAGATGGGGCCACATCATGTTCCTAATCTTCTCTAGCTTGATCGTGCTCAACACGTTGATCACAATCTACATGCTCTAAAGTTGAAACACGAAAGGCTACATTAATTAATACACCAATTGCAATTAAATATGTTTAAAAGAACTTTAGAGTGGTCCTCTTTACCTAATGGGGCCACATCATATTCCTAATCTTCTCTAGCCTGATCATGCTCAACATGTTGATCACGCTCTACATGCTCTAAAGTACTCGGATGCACACCATGACCTTCATCCGTGACGCTCTGCTTCCACCCTCACTAGGCTACTTTCCAATGTCATGTGCAGTATATATTATCATTGCTTGAATGTTTAAAACAAATAGGCATGTAATTACTTTATGGTGGAAATTAATATTGAATAGATTGCACAAGTATTCAATTTTAAATAAACTTTATTGAGTTTATTTACCTACATGTCGGATGCAGTGGAAGATTGTGTTTTCCCAGTCAAGACTCTTAGGCTTCAGCCATGGCTCCATAGCCTTGCTAGAAGGCAATCTTCGGTCCTTCTTCTGGGAACTCATAATCTCAGAGCCCTACATTTTTGCAGAATATCATGAATTTTGCTTCTATGGTGTGATAAAACCAAAATTGTTTTCAATTTATTATAATTTGGATGCAATATTTCATTTATTGATACTTACCATTCATGCAGCTTATTTCATATAACCACCAGAGCCAAGTTTGTGTTGCCCGTGCTTTTCTCTTCTTGCCTTTGTTGCCTTTGATGTGTCGGGCAGCCTATGAAAAGTTTTAAATACGTTAGATTATGTAAAAAGAGAGAGTAATTAGTATATAATTACATTGTTGATAGTATCACACATAGCATGCTACTTTTTAAAAAAAAATTAATGGCATTTCCATAGCATATAGACATTGAGAGCATATAAAATACAGAGTTCAATCCATGAATTATAGAAAATAGATATTTGTTGGTTATATTCATTTCACTGATTACATTGCACAAAACATACTACAACTACATAAATATTAGATGGTGACAGCTATCTATGCTACCGCATTTTTCATACATGTCTACCAAAGCATTTTATCAAATAGTTCACTGCCTTGCTACTATGGCTAAAAGCCTAAAATAGGTGCTTTCAAACAAGCTATGGATAATTGGAAAAAATCTATCAAAGCATAATAGTAAGCAATAGCATAGACAAGGCAGTGAACTGTTTCAAAAAATGCCTCAAAGAAATGTGGTCTCATGGTGATGGAATGCCATGACAATCCATAGTAATTTGCTTGTCATGGAATTCGTTATGGCATTCCATCACCATGAGACCATTTTTTTTTGAAGCATTTTTTCAAATAGTTCACTCCTTTTCTATGCTACCACATTTTTCATACTGCTATGGCTAAAAAGTAAAAACTCAAATAGGTGCTTTCAAACAAGCTATGGATGCTTGGAAAAAATCTACCAAAGCATAATAGTAAGCAATAACATAGACAAGGCAGTGAATTGTTTGAAAAATGCCTAAAAGAAATGTGGAACTCATGGTGATGGAATGCCATGACAATCCATAGAAATTTGCCGTCATGGAATTCAGCTATGGCATTCTGCATCAACATGAGACTACATTTCTTTTGAGACATTTTTTCAAGCAGCTCATCGCTTTGTTCATGCTACTACATTTTCATACATGTCTACCGTACAAAGATTTTTATCAAATAGTTCATTGCCTTGCTACTATGGCTAAAAAGTCTAAAACAGGTGTTTTAAACAAGCATAATTGGAAAAATCTATCAAAAGCATAATAGTAAGCAATAGCATGACAAGCAAGTAAAGCTGGAATTGTTTCCAAAAAAAATGCCCCAAAGAAATGTGGTATCATGGTGATGGAATGCCATGACAACCCATAGAAATTTGCTTTTCATGGCATTCGTTATGGAATTCGATCACCATGAGACCACATTTTTTTGAAGCATTTTTTCAAATAGTTCACTACCTTTCTATTCTACCACATTTTTCATACATGTCTACCAAAGCATTTTATCAAATAGTTCAACGCCTCTCATGCTATGGCTAAAAAGTAAAACCTCAAATAGGTGCTTTCTTTAACAAGCTATGGATGCTTGGAAAAATCTACCAAAAGATAATAGTAAAGACGAATATGACAAGGCAGTGAATTATTGTTTAAAATACCTAAAGAAATGCAGTCTCACAGTGATGGAATGCCATGACAATCCATAGCAATTTTCTTGTCATGGCATTCATCATGGCATTCCATCACCATGAGACTACATTTCTTTGAGACATTTTTTTCAAGCAGTTCACTGCCTTGTCTATGCTAATGCATTTTTCATACATGTCTACCAAAGCATTTTATCAAACAGTTCATTGCCTTGCTGCTATGGCTAAAAGCCTAAAACAGATGCTTTCAAACAAGATATGGATGCTTGAAAAAAATCTATCAAAGCATAATAGTAAGCAATAGTGATAGATACAAGTGCTAACCGCTTAATGCCCAAAGAAATGTGGTCTCATGGAGATGGAATGCCATGAAAATCCATAGAAATTTGCTTGTCATAGCATTAGTTACGGCATTCCATCACCATGAGACCACATTTCTTTGAAGCATTTTTCAAATAGTTCACTACCTTTTCTATGCTACCACATTTTTCATACATTTTGCCCAACAAAAAGCATTTTATCAAATAGTTCAACGCCTTCATGGTGCTTAAAACCTCAAATAGGTGTTTTAACAAGCTATGGATGCTTGGAAAAATCTACCAAAAGATATTAGTAGTTATTATCGATAGACAAGGCAGTGATTGTTTGAAAAATGCCTAAAAGAAATGCCGTCTCAGATGGAATGCCAGTACAACCATAGCAATTTGATTGTCATGGCATTCAATATGGCATTCCATCACCATGAGACTACATTTCTTTGAGACATTTTTTCAAGCCGTTCACTACCTTGTTCATGCTAATGCGATTTTCATACATGTCTACCAAAGCATTTTATCAAACAACTCATTGCCTTGTTGCTATGGCTAAAAGCCTAAAATAGGTGCTTTCAAACAAGCTATGGATGCTTGGAAAAAATCTATCAAAGCATAATAGTAAGCAACAAGCCATGGTCTCATGGTTTTTTTTGTGCAAAAATCAGCTCAATTTTATTCACGTTTTTTTGCAGATTTAAACACGTTTTTTTTGGCAATTTTGAAGTTTGAAACGAAAAAAAATCATTGACCAAAAAGTCAATGATTTTTTCAAAAAATCAGGGAAAAAATCATCCAACCTGTAGTTTTTTTAAATCACGATTAATCAAGATTTTTTGCAGATTTATGCTTCTATATCACATACCTTCCTTGGCCCGGTGGTGTCTTTCCTTTTTTCTTTTCAGCCTTCTCCTTTCCATTGGACACCAGGTCCTTCCACTCCCTATCCAATCATGGGGATGCTCATACTTTTTTTTCTTCTCTAAATGTGACCTATATTGGTCCCTTGTATACTTTAGATAGGTACCTGCTTTCTTAAGGACCTTGGTTCAGTTGAATGTTTTGGGCATTCCACTGTATGTATGGTGGGCCTGAAGAGCTCCAATGTAATATCACTTAGATGTTTATAAAAAACATCATTTCTGCAAAATGATCATGGGATCAATAGTCTAAAAAGAGCGATCAATAAGTAAATTTCAATTAGATTATATAGAATAATAATTAAAACATTTTAAAGTACCTGGGACCTTCTCTATCTTTATGGGAACAAAATCCTCAGTCACCACAAGTGTGACCGACAATGTTCCTGTACTAGTAATACGTGAAGATCTAGGAAATGCTGCTAAAACATCACCAGTACCAGTGGCCTCTGCATCCCCAGGTACATGTCCTGACGCATGTTAGTCAATCTCAACCATCCATTGATCTTTCAATCATGGCCTATCGTTCGAATAATCAATTTTCTATAAATTGATTTGTCATTCTTCATTCCAATCTCTCTCGAAATCAAAATCTCTTTTTGAATCTTGCAAGCACTTAACCTTGAATCTTCGATATTTTGCTAATCACTATCTTAGGCTATACTTGCATGAACTTACAAGAAATCTGAGGGCAATTATACTACAACAACAAAATGGAGAAGGGCAATCGAGATGAATCATGGAAATACGTTTGAAATTGGTGAGATTGTTTCAGTTTGTTTACATTTTACTTTCCTTTGTTCTTTGTTGCTTAACATTAGATTTGCATATTAGATTTAGTATTGCATGTTTGCTTCTAATCTGTTTCTTGTGCACTTTCTTAGCATTACATTTGGTGAACCCGACATGAAGACACCATCTTCGCGTATCTGTAGACTTTTATTTTGATTTTTGCATTTTTTTCGTACGGAACGACACATCAGTTTGACTAAGCAATGCAATTGACTTCCCGAACTGCATCTGACACTAGAAACAATGCATTTGAAAAGATACGACGCATCTAAAAATTCTTGAACTACAATTGACTGGTGAATACCGAGTCGCAATTAAATAAAATATCGACGCATCTGACTAGTAACACAGCAATGCAATTGATTGGCAACCTTTATTTATATTTTCAAAAATCTAAAATTTTCAATTGATTTGTGTGTTACTAATATCTGATTTTCAGCGTGTGGCCTTTTGGTGTTAACAAGTTTTTGCAGGATGATTGACGAAGATGATATTGAAAACTACTAACAAGTTTTTTTGCAGGACAATTGTCGAAGATCCTAGTTAATTTTTGAAACAGATTGTCTGGTAGTGTAGAAAATCTTTCTTTTGGTTTAAAATTAATGAGTGTCTACTATGTTTGGTGTGAAAGCACAAGTTTGGTTACCCTCACGACTTGGTATATCGAAGTATCCTCTACCCTTGCGCATCCGTGCGATCTTGGGTGTAAGAGAAATAGTTACCAACTCTAGAACTTGGGCTTGTTCTGGTGGGAAAAAGTACTCACCCCAGGATGACTTAGATCAGTAGCACCCTAAACCCGAGGGACTTCCAGTCGGTATATAAAAGTGGGTTCTTAGGGAAAGCCCAAGAATCACGAGTATGGTTCCGACGAGATGGATTCGAAAGGGGACTCTTGCCATATGGATCATGCCCCACGAACAGAATGCATGTACTAAATACCTTTTGTTTTAGAGACCAACCTATTTGTGGCCATTGCTTGATATAGTGCAGGGTACAGTATCATGCCCGAAGAGACTCACTACTGATCCCCTTGAGTAGAGATAGTAGTTCTTGGGAGTTCATTACCCAAAGAATTCAAAATTGGTGTGCTCGAAAGATGTTAATGAGCCGTGGAGGGGAGCCAATGCCACCAAATTTCTAAGCTATCAGCTCTTGAGAAGGAAAGGTGTTTATCACCAATCTGGGGTATTTTTGGTGGGCTATACCAAGTATACAAACCATAGGACTTTGGCCTATTAAAATGTGCTTGTCTATTATCAACTTAAATGTTCTTTGAGTCCAAAATCGAAACTGAAAACACTTTTTCTTATGATTTTCTTTGATTGCCAGAATTCGACCACAGAAAACGGAGTCAGTTTTAAATCTTAGATCACTGAAAATTCACAGAGTCGCAATTGTTCACCAAAAGGTCGCAATTGATTTTTAGAGTCACATCTATTTAATTTTGAGTCGCATTTGTTATCATGAGTCGCATCTGTTTAGCTTTGAGTCGCATATGTCAGTATCAGTCGCATCTGTCTAGCATAGAGTCGCATCTGCCAATTTAGCTTGCAACTATTTTGCAAAAACTGCATGTGATATATTCTAAGTTGCAACTGTCATTACAAGTCACATCTGTTAGAAGGTTAACTGCATCTGTCAGAGTCACACATTGAAATTTACCAGAGAAACGTAATTGATCACTAGAAAATCACAACTGTTAACTTGAACCGCATCTCTGAAATCCTGAGACACATCTGTTTGATTATCAAAAAACTAGAATTCACAATCACTATCCAGTCAACACGATTGTACTAGTTTTAGTTGTCTTTACACAAATAGTCCTTGAACAAAAACCTGAAATGATTTGCTAAATTTTGCATCCTTTAGGTTCATTTGGTCATTACCATAGTTGTCTTAATTCAGAATTTAGTTTCATCTTAGATTACATATTACCTTGCATTAAACTTCCAGAAAGGTCACTTTTACAAACTTTAGGACTAGTCCACCATACACTCTAGAAAAGTCATAGTGTCAACAAAATCTGTCATTGAACCTAGTTTTATCAATTTATCCTTTGTCCTACACAAAGTCCTCCTAGCTCATCAGTCTAGTTAGGAAACTCAACTTATCTTTGATCCTCGTCCTACATTAGTTCCTTGACTTAAACTAAATTGAAACCTTGGTTAGACTTTAGGTAGTTGGTCCCTTCATCTTAAGGTTTATAGAATTGATTATTTTAGAACCTTGCTTAGGCCTTGCATCTTTAGATTTTAGGCTAGTGTCATCCTAGAACATTCCTTATTTTGCATACGAAAATCCCAAAAACATAGACTAGGGTCATACTATTCATAGATATAGTTTTGCATTTCCCACATATTGAGCTTGTCTTACATGGTTGAAACTAGGTCTAAGAGAAGAGAGAGAGAAAACATGTCGAACCCAAACGAATTCATCAGTCCGTTTTCTTCAAGACCTCATCAGACTCTATTAGACAAATTCACCACTAGAAACACTCAAGGACATATTGCAGTAGAAGACATAGAGGCTACCGCACAGGACCTTGAGTTTGCCTCTTTCGTAGATGAGTACCTAGCAAATGATCGAGAACAATACTTAACCAAGTTGCTAGTTGAAGGCACTACCTTACCTCCAAGATTTGATATCAGCACCTTACAAACTCAACCTACACAAGGGAAAAATACCACGATTGCTAGTACTACTATAACTCAGGTCAGCACAACTATGCCATCTAGCACACCTACATAGAGTATGACAGTCCATACATCCCCATTTGGTACATCTAGCATGACATCGGGATTTAATTTCACTATAGGGGCTTCATCATCCACTCCCTTCGGTCCTCTTGTTGGGAGTAAAAGGCCTAAAACCTCAGCCTCTACACCTTATGTCAGTATCACAAATTCACAGTCAACGGTCATACCTAACGCTAGTATCACGAGCACCATACCACAGTCGATGACCATACCTAGTGCTCTAGTCACTAGTACTATACCATGGATTACACAAATAGGGGGCATTCCCTCCTTCCAATATGGCAATCAGAATCCATTCACGCAGTTTCTGAGTCAGAATCTATTCTCCCAAACTGGTAATCAGAATCCATTCACACAGATTCCAAATCAGAATTCGTTCTCTCAGATCAGTGGTCATAATCCATTTACACAGATTCCAATTCACCAACAATTCACACAGATTCCAAACCAAAATCCCTTCTTCCAGGGTGGTACTCAAAATCCATTTACACAAATCCCAGGTCAACACCAATTTATGCGAACTCTAGACCAGAACACATTTGCCAACATTCTGAATCCAAACCCACCTCAAATACTAACATTTAATCAAAACCCATCATGAGACTTTGGATTTCAGAATACATACATGGATCCGCATAATCCCCCTAGCACATCTTTGACCCAAGTTGATGTCTTACAAACACAAATGCATGCATTAAAAATGCAAATGGATAACATGTTGGTGTCAACTAAGAAATCATTTTCAACAAAGGACATATGCCCATTCCCCTTTGATAGATCATTGTACATGACCCCTTTCCCTCACGGATATGTCATACTGAATTTCCCTAAGTACAATGGCAAACGAAATCCAATAGAACATATAAGGGAATTTTCTACCATATGCATATATGTCGCTTATGACCCCACGTATCTTATGAGGCTATTTCCAAGAAGTCTTGTAGGAATTTCACTAGAGTGGTTTTCAGGTCTAGATTCTGGCATTAGATCTTGGGGTGAACTAGTTGAGAAATTTGTGGAGCAATTCTCCTTCAACATAGATCATGAGATAAATATAGCAACCTTGTGTCACACAATGCAAGATGAAGGGGAAACATTCATTGCTTTCTTCCAGAGGTGGAGAACTATAGCTAGTAGGTGTCCTGTCGAGATACCAAAAAAATAAAATGTTACAATGTTTCAAGAAAACCTTCATGCAAAACTCAGGAGTAACTTAAGGGTACATTGTTGTACATATTTTTCTAAACTAGTGGAAAAAGGGGTTATAATAGAGAAGGATCTCATCAAAAAGGGTGAACTCAAGACATCAACATCCAATAGAAACCCGATCATACAAAACACCCCCACTAACAAAAATAGATTCTGGTCTTGCAACAAAAATGTCACCAATGATGGGGTGGTTGATGCTAAAACACTAGAAGCAGGACCCCTCCTCACATTACAAGGACCTCATACTTTTTCCAACACACTTAATGTTGTCAATCATCCTCCTAACGTGGTCCAAAATACTCAACGTCCACAACCAAGAAGATTTCAAAACCGTGAGTTCACTCCCTTAGGGGAACCCATTGAGTCAGTGTTCAAAAAATTGTTACAACATAATCTCATACAACTGCAGGAACCAAGACAATACGATCCAAGACAATTTAAACCAGCTTGGTGGGATGACAATGCCTTTTGTGATTGTCATAGAACTAAGGGACATAATCTACAAAACTACTGACATATGAAGAATATCATGCAGGATCTTATCGAAAAGAGAATTATTGAAGTTAGTGGACAAAAATAGAAGTCATCAAAGACTGATCATCAAGTATTTTCTGACCCACTACATGACCATGGGAAAGGAACTGTCCCCAGTTTGAGTACTAAGACCAATATGTCAACGAACTATGCCAATGTCAAGCATGATTATAATAGTGGAAAAATCATTCACTGCCTTCGCGCCGCCGATGAGAATATCAATACCATTATTATCAATACTAATCCTGAGTGTGCAATCAATACTCGTCGTACTAAGTTCACTATCCAAGGCCCTCCATCATATCAAACACCCCAACCTTCCAAGTTACAATATATTCTTCTTGACCAGCTGGGGAAGACCCCAACCCAAATCTTAATCTTGGAATTATTGTGTATTTCCCCTGAGCATCGATCTATCCTCGATAAGGCTTTACAAAACACCATGGTCCCTAATGATCTTGATGTCAATCATTTCCAGGAAATGGTGGGCTACTTGACCAATAATCACCATGCCACATTTTTTGAACAAGACTATGCAACTGAAAAGACGAACCACAATGACCCTTTACATCTAGAAGTCCTTGTTGATGACACCAAAGTTAGACGAGTTTTGGTAGATGGAGGAGCAGGGTTAAATCTGTGCACTTTAAAACTAATTAGGGACTTAGGTATCTCATAAGCATGTGTAGACATGACCAAGAGTATTTTCATTAAAGCTTATGATGATGAGGAAAGAAAATCAAAGGGAGTCGTAACACTTCCTATCAGAATTGGTCCTGCGGTGATGGAGACAAAGTTCTAGGTCTTGGATCTCACCGTTCCTTATAACCTTCTGCTAGGTAGACCATGGATTCATGCCATGAAGGCGGTCCCTACAACGTATCATCAGTGTCTTAAATTACCTTACAATGGCACATAAATAACTATAGATGGTGATCCAGATCCTTTCCAGTATTGCACCAATCTAAAGGAAATCCCCCAACGCCAAGTGCTAGTAAATCAAGAGGCCTCATCGTCCAATTCATCATCCTATGTTGATCCAACCACACTCACTTGAAAATCTATTTCACCCTCAGTTCCTACCACTCCTAGGGTTGAGATCCAAGACAAGGGTTGTGGAGAGTATTACATGAAAACTTCTTATTATGTTAGCCATTTGATTCCTCCTAAGTCATACAGTTTACCTACATCGGATAGGAGACAATCTATGGTCACTATACACATTCCTCCCACAACAACTTTTACTAAATGGGGTGAATTAAGCAAAGAGGCCGTAGATACAAAAGATGTCATTTCCTGGCTGTATAGAGAAGATGATGAGGAACCCCTCTTACTTGCTCATATTCCTACAAATCTATATGGAAAGGGTTTCAAAATCATGCAAAGCAAAGGATATGATGGCTAGAGTGGTTTAGGCTTAAACCAAGATGGGAGGATTGAATCAATATTTTTTTCTCAGTGGCCAAAAGGAGTAGGGCTAGGGTTTCAACTGATTCAGATTGGCGTTCCTAGTACCCCATTACCCTTACTTGAGGAACTAAGTGCTTTAGAAGATATTAAGACATCTCACAAACCAGTGGACCAATATCATTGTGATTCCCCCGACTCTAACGACTATGAGTGGGGATTCCTTATCCTCTACTTCTTCCATGGACCTTGACAAGTTATTTGGAGAACTTGACTTGATGTTAAGTTCCTCACCAAATCCCTTGAATTCCTATCCACCAAAGAAAATGACAAAGGAGGAGTGGTTTAAACACTACTATTGGGAATCACATGATCCTACCTCGTGGCAACCTGAGCCACCTGTTTCTGATAGTCAAACCTTGGCATTAGGCCCACCTATCCATCCACCTAGACCCAAACCTAAGAGCAAAAAGAACCTGGTACAAGACTTTTGTAACCACATGAATAATTCAATCTTCACCTTGAATCCATTAAACTTTGATAACTCTGACGATGAAATGCCCTTAGTCTATCCCCAACTCATTGATTGGGACCAACAAGACACAACCGTCTTAGACATTTTTGAGAATGACGAAGCAATTGCTGAGTTTCTGGGATTACAAGAAGGCATACCAAACGGTGATCAAAAGGCTGGTTTTACTATTGACTTGGATGACAAAGCATATTTTGGGGAATTTGTTCAACCCTCTAGTCGCAAAAATGAGAAAAAGAACAAACAAAATAAAAAGGATGAGTCTCTAGGTGAAAACTGAAAGGCACCTTTAGACAATGGAAAAGTAAAAAGAAAGGATGCATCCAAAGGTGAAAACCCCTCTAAGGCACCTAAGGATGGAGGTTTGAACATTTTCCCCATTGCATAGGAAAATTCACCCATGCTTGTTGAAGAATCAGTAGAATTCAACATAGGTACCAAAGAGAATCCTCGACTGGTTCATTTTGTAGCGTCATTGACAACAGAAGAGAAGCCAGAGTTCCATAACTTCTTTGCACAGAGACAGATAAATTTTGCTTGGTCATATGCCAACATGCCAGGGTTGGATCCTAAATTTGTTCTACATCATTTTCCCTTACGACTAGGTGCCAAACCAGTGAAACAAAAATTAAGAAAAATGCACCCACAGATTGCTTTGTTGGTCAAGGCAGAACTCAAGAAACTCTTAGATGTTGGTTTCATCAGATCTATCAACTATGTAGATTGGATTTCCAATCTTGTACCAATCACTAAACCAACTAGGGGCATCTGCATCTACACTGATTTTAGAGATATCAACAAAGCTTGTCCTAAGGATGACTTTCCTTTGCCTAACATAGACATGATAGTTGACATGACAATGGGATATGAGATGTTGTCCCTTATGGATGGATTTTTAGGATATAACTAGATCAAAATTGCAATTGAAGACCAACCTAAGACAGCTTTCACTTGTCCTTGGGGAACGTATTACTAGAATGTTATGCCCTTCGGACTCAAGAATGCTGGAGCAACCTATCAACATGCCATGACTACTTTCATGATCTAGTGCACACTCTTATGGAGGATTATGTCAACGAACTTATTGTAAAATCCAAGACAAGGGTAGAACATTTATAGGTTTTAGACAAGATATTTCAGAGGCTAGAGAAGTATAAAGTGAGACTTAATCCAAAGAAATGTGTGTTTGGAGTCAAGTTAGGAAAGTTGTTAGGTTATATCATTTCTAGATGTGGTATTGAAGTGGATCCAGCTAAGGTAAAAGCAATCATGGACATGCCTCCACCTACTAATCTTAGTCAACTAAGGACATTACAGGGAAGATTACAATCTATCAGAAGATTTATAGTGCAGTTAGCAGATAAGACACATCCTTTTCAACATCTACTTAAGAAAGGAGTACCCTTTGCATGGACAACTAGGTGTGAAGAGGCTTTTCAACTGATTAAAGAATATTTACTCACACCACCTGTCTTAATGCCACCTGTTGAAGGAAGACCATTGATTCTTTATATTACAACAACCCATTCATCACTCGGAGCATTGCTTGCACAAAATGACGATGAAGGTCATGAAAGGGTAGTCTATTATATCAGTCGGACTTTGGTAGGTTATGAGCTCAACTATAGTACCATTGAATGTGCCTGTCTTGCAGTAGTATTTGCTACTCAAAAATTGAGGCACTATATGCTAAACCATCAAACAATGTTGATTGCTAAAATAGACCCTCTAAAATATCTCCTTAGCAAGATAGCTTTAACAGGACGACTGGCCAAATGGGTTATGATACTTAGTGAGTATGATATCCAGTATGTAGAAAGAAAGGCTATTAAAGGATAGGTTATTGTTGATTAGTTAGCTGACGCACCCATATAGGTAGATCACCCATTAGTTGTAGACTTTCCTGATGAGTTCATATTCACAATTGACACAAACATAATATGGAAATTGTACTTTGATGGCTCACATACAAATCATGGTTCAGGGGCTAGGATATTGTTTATTGCACTACAGGGTGATTCCATCCCTAAGTCATTTAGAATTGCATTCCCATGTACTAACAACATAGCAGAGTATAAAGCTCTAGTGATAGGGTTATGTATGGCAGTCAAGTGGAAAATTAAGATTTTACAAGTATATGGGGATTCTCAACTGGTAATCAGACAGGTAAATGATGATTATGAGACTAAGGACAAGAAGCTTGCTCCATACAAGCGCATGGTTGATAGCTTTAAAGAGTACTTTGAAAAAGTTGAATTTCATCAAATACCTCATGTTTTAAATAGGGTAGCAGATGCTATGGCTACAATTGCATCACTTCTTAACATTCCTAACAATGTGCCTAAGTTTGAGTTCTTGGTAGAATGGCTTTTGGTCCCAGCCTATGATATCCCAGATTCTAAAATGGTTTGTGACATTGTTGGTCCTAATTCCCCATGGTACAAAGAAATCTATGATTACCTTCATGCTGAAGTCATACCCACTAGCCTATCAAATAACCAACGTAGGACATTCCTCCGCAAGTCAGCCAAATACACCATCATCGGAGACACCCTATATAGACGTGCCTTAGATAATACCCTACTAAAATGTCTTGATTCTAATGAAGCACAAGCAACCTTGCATGGGGTGCATGAGGGTATATGTGGTTCCCATTCTAGTGGTCCTACCTTAGCCAAAAAGATTATGAGACTGAGTTATTACTAGCCTACTATGGAAAAAGACTCATATGTCTTTGTAATGAAATGTCATCAATGCCAAGTTCATGGAGACTTGATACATGCGCCATCACAAGAGCTCCGTCCTATAACGTCACCATGGCCCTTTGCCCAATGGGGACTCAACCTCATAAGTAAGATCCATCCCACGTCATCTAATGGACACAAATTCATTATCACTGCCACTAAGTATTTTACAAAGTGGAGTGAAGCCATTCCTATGACATACATTACCGACACACAAATTTCTAAATTTATCCTCAACTATATCATCTATCGGTATGGTGTCCCTTAGTCCATAATCATTGATAATGGCCACCCATTTAAGAACCAAGAAGTCTACCACCTGTTTGATGAATTTCATATCCAACATCACTTTTCCACTCCATACTACCCACAAGGTAATGGCCAAGTAGAGGCATCTAACAAGACCATCATTAGAATCCTCAAGAAGACTGTCAATGATGCTAGTTGTGACTGGCATTTACAGCTTAACCCTACTTTATGGGCTTATCACACAGGTATCCGTTCTCCCACTGCTGCTACTCCATATTCACTTGTATTTGGTTCTTAAGCTATTCTGCCTATTGAGGTTGAGATTCCTTCCCTAAGGGTATCCTTGAAAGGCCACATTGATGATGAAGAATATCGAGTATCGAGACTCCATGAGCTAGAATTACTGGATGAGCGAAGATAGAAGGCATTAGACCATCTTCAAGCATATCAGAATCGCCTTCATCATAGCTATAACAGGAAGGTATTGAACATAAACTTTGACATTGGTGACCTAGTTTTAATGGAGAACCCAAAGAATCAAGTAGAAAGAGAAAAACTAGGAAAGTTTGAACCAAATTGGTTAGGACCTTATGTTGTTATAGAAGCTTTTGAATCAGGAGCATACCAACTCTCTACTCCTGAAGGGGAACCATTGTCCTCACCAATCAATAGTATGCATCTGAAGAAGTTCTACGCATAGCTTCTGGTAGCCTTTGTCTTAATTAGCAAAAATACAAAAAAATTAGAAAATCACAAAAATCATTATCAAAGTGAAAACCTGGCAAATAGGCGTCTTGGTAACACCAAAAAAAATAGATAATCTAGAAAATAGTAAAGACAAATAATTCATCCAATAGTGAAATCCACTTCGATGGCACTGTGGATAGGTACCATGGTGAAAACCTGGCAAACAGGTTCCATGTGTAGTTAACTCTACTCCTTTGTCTACTATTATTCTAAACATAGTCCTTATCATTGTATATAGTCTACGGCCCTGTACATAGTCCACTCCCCTGTACATATCTCTTATCCCTGTACATACTACCTATCCTATACATATCCCTTATCTTTTGTATCTATCGCTTGTATATACCATCCATAATAAGCGGTAGTCTTTCCCATAACTTGGAAAGATTGACATCGAGTGCATTTCATATCCCCCATTTTACCTTATTCATAGTCAATTGGTCGTATACTCGACTAGGGGAAAACACTTGGCATGTGTTATATTGCTTCTTATATTGGTTGTGTTAGAGACGTAAAACCATGGAAAATCCATGAACATCACAAAATGACTGGAGAAAACTCAAAAACATTAAAAAAATTCAAAAAGACAAAAAAATCAAAACATTTCAAAAATCCAAAAATAGAGTCAAAGTCGGTCATACTTGTCAGTCTTTGTCGTTTGTCGAAATACGTTGCCTCTACGACTAGACATAGGCAAGGCCATCTACCGATGTGCCCCCGAGGCATTAGGTCAATCCATTTAGGTTTGTCTGTATAAATTTATGATTTAATCCATATGTCTATATGACAAGGTCATTGGTTGTGTCAAACTACAAGGTCTCTGCGTGTATAACATAGACAAGGCCATCAATCGATGAGCCCCCGAGGCCAAACTAGGTCAGTCCATTAGGGTTCGTCACATTCACTTTCACAAACATCTTATGTTTGTAGTCAATCTTGTCAGTCTAAGTCAAGTCAAACTATGAGGTCTTTGCGTGTATAACATAGGCAAGGCCATCAATCGATGAGCCCCTGAGGCCACACTAGGTCAGTCCTTTAGGGTTTTGTTGTCACACATAGTCAATTGTCAATGCATCATCTCAAGTCATGCATCAATCTGGTGAACAAGTCAGCCATGTCTCTAAGTAAAATCAAACAACTTGCCAAACAAAACAATTAAAATAGATCAACAAATGTCTGCTACAGTATGTGTCCTTCTTGGAAATAGACATCATCACAAAAATCAATCTGTATCTTGTTCAATATGAGTCCTTCCTAAATACTGATATCAGTAAAACAATCTATGTCTTATACAGGATGAGTCCTTCCTGCATAATCGACATTGTCAAACAATCAAACATAGCCTTACATAGGTTATCACATCAACATCATCTGACTCAACGTATTATACGATACATGTCTTTCTGAAACCAGGCTTTGTCATGCCTTATACAGATAGTCATAACATCAAAACTAGACTCAATGTCTTATCTGACATGTGTATCTCCTGAAATCAGGCTCTGTCAATCAATCCTTTTTATCAATCAAAACAAATCAAACAAACAAATCAAGTTTTGGAAAATATTTTACTAGATTTTTGACTTATTTATCTTATCTTTTCAATTGACTTTATGATGGGAATTAGGTTACTAGCTTTCTCAAGGATGTCCCATGAAGGATTTAGAGAAGCAACGATGTATCAAAATTCTATTTTCTTTGACTGCTGTCTATCAACTGTCTTTTAAATTTGATTTTTGAGTCATGTTACTAGTTTCCTCAAGGATTTCCCATGAAGGATTTAGAGGAGAAATGACATCTCATGACCTGTCTTTTACTTTGATTGTTGTCTGTGGTTTGTCCTAACAAAAAGACTGGGGCAACTTGTGCCCTTAGTATGAGTTAATGACAATCTTTGTATGCAACTGTCTATTATTAGCAAGTGGATGACCTTGCACACCTTGATTTATGTCATATCATGGTATTTTTCTCCATTTGTATTAGTCCCACCCAATGATGATAAAGTGCAAATACCTTTTGTGATACAGCGAAATTTCGAAGACTGCTAATACTAACATCTATCTCCTATCTTTCGTTCTTTCTCGATCTTTCTTTCCACACTAACAGTTCTTCTTTCTTGCATTATGATGGAGTCCTGTGACACAAAACATTATACATCATCCTACATCCACATACATGTTAGAAAAATACATGCATATAGGCATATTTCATATCTAGATCATCATGGCATAATAGACATTAATCATCAAACAATACATATCATAAGCATTTCATGTACAAAGCAACTGTAAATACATGCATCACATTACATTTGTATAGCATCACATGTAGTATGCATCATACATATAACATCATATTGCATCTCATAATTTATAAATTGCATACATCACATAGAATCAACATTATCTCATTAACTACATAAACATCATAAAATACATATACTCATTCATCATATAGGCATATCATATAAACATCACATGTATAAATAAAGACTGCATAATCAATACATAGAAATGCATATCATGAGGGTCACCGCCAAAATCATATATATATATATATATATATATATATATATATATATATATATATATATATATATATATATATATATATCTCGCTCACATCACAATGTCATAATGTATCAATAATGCATGGAAGCCCGCAGGCTATAAGATCATAATACAATTCCTTGATGCATCTCAATAAGTATCCCTATCCTGAACTACCACTACTATCATGCCTGGAGTGTGTGGAGGAATGATGATGGTAACCCAATGACCTATGAGCTAAGGGAGGTCTGTCATATGGACCTGCTATGCATGGCTACTCCACCCCCTCTATGCTAACTGTCCTAGTGTGGGTCCTGGATTGGGACCTGCTACTGTGTGCCTCTGAGAAACTAGGAGCCCATCTCTCTAGCAGAACCTCTACCTCATAAAGATCCTGATAATATCTCTCTCTGTCTCTCCCCAGCTCTGACTAGCTCTCGGGCAAAAGTGGCTAATGGTCCCATGCACAATGCCCTGAGCTCTGTAAATCTCTACTCAGTCTCCTATCTCTGAGCTATGATTTGATCCCTATCCATCACTGCTCTGTTCCTCTCCATCTGATACACATCCCTCTCAGACATGAGGACTCTCATCTGCTCCTCTAGGGAGGCAGCCTAGGCTCGTAATGTAGCAATATCAGGATCCACTGCCTCTGTCTCATCCTGTATGTCCCTCACTCTGCCATCCTCCTCATCTAACTCCTCTAGGATCTGATCCTGAATATCTCTCTCACAATCATCATCTCCCTCATCATCCTCCTGGTAGGCACCCAACAAACCCAAGGCATCAATCTCTGCCTCCTCTCTGCCTACCTCCTCGGTACCTATCTCCTCCTCTAATGGGATGTTTGGACTGGCAACCTCTATAGGCTACACCTCCTCTCTGCCTATCGCAGTATCCACCTCCTCCCCTCCTCTCCCAATATCTAGCATGGCCACATCCTCCTCTCCTCATCCCTCCTCACAGATTGGTGACAATGCTAGCCCTCGTCCCCTCTAACCATGTCTTCCTCTCCTGCCTCCACGCTATCCACCTCGACCATCATCTCCTCCATCACCACAACCTCCTCTACCTCCCCGACCCCTACCTCTGTCGTTCTTACCTTGTGGACCTATCCCTCGCTGCTCTACTAGCGTTGGCTGCTCTAGATCTATCAAGGGGATTGGCCTGTGAACTACCCACCACTAGTCATACTCCGCTATGATCCCTGGGTCTGCTAGACCATCCCTCCATCCCCATGGAAGTGCCTGTAGTGCATCAATGTCTGCCTCTGCTATGGCCATTGGAATCTCTGGACCCCATAGCGAGACCTCTTGCGAGGATCTCGCAAACTCTGCTCGTCCTCTAGGCACATCCTGCACCTCTCCAAACTGCCATAGGACACAATCTGGCAACTAATGCTCTATAATGTGGATGTATGACACTGTCCTCCCAATCAAGAACTATGTCTGTCTGCA
Organism: Sequoia sempervirens; assembly: GCA_007258455.2. Taxonomy (NCBI): domain Eukaryota; kingdom Viridiplantae; phylum Streptophyta; class Pinopsida; order Cupressales; family Cupressaceae; genus Sequoia; species Sequoia sempervirens. Next base: position 128,298 of record VDFB02377962.1, read on the forward strand.
AAATGGAAAATTCTCATCCTCATCTGACCACTCATCACAGCCCAAGTATGGTCTCCATGTAAACTGCTCCATAGTGTCTATAACATGTTTGAAATAACCAATATCTCCTATGTGGTGCTGAGTATTCGCCCCTGCATAACGGAAGGCATAAGGAGCTCCATGTGGAAGATCAACTATTGCAGGTGGCCGAAAGATTGCGATGTGTTCCCATGCCCATACCATCAAGAGCATGGTACTACAACTCATCGATTGTGCCTCTCGGTAGGCAATATCATGTAAGTGAAAGTATAACATCCCAAGCACACATGAACCTCAAGCATATACCACTCGACGCTTGAGCATGCCTACTAGCATATCCCCCCACCCCATGGGAAAACCATGACCTCAATGGTCAGGAAGTAATATGCCGCCTATCAATGTACACAATAGACAGTCTAGCTACCTATACCTCTGAGCCAACACATGCCACCTAATCTCATAGTCATCAAATCCTAACTGCCTAATGTTAGCATGTGAGTAGTATCTACACATCTTGGTTGCACCCCTCTGGGTATCATATGTCACCTGTGTGCCTCTAATAGGGAGTCTAAGGATCCTATAGACATCCTCTAAGGTAACCGTGGCCTCTCCAATTGGTAGGTGGAAGGACGATGTCTCCGAGTGCCACTGCTCACACAAAGCTGTCAATAATCCCCGATTCACCCGAATCTGGGGCATGTCTATCATTTGTAGTAGACCCAGGTGCCATAGGATCCGTCACTCTCCTAGCCGCAAACTATCTCTGAATCGAAACGTAGTCAGTCTTGACTCCTGTGTATATATCATGTCTAATACAACCTGCAATGGCATTATACATGCCTCATGTCAGCCTCAATCATCTATTCTAGTGCAAACTGACTATACTAAATAAAATTCAAATGCGTCATTATTTTGCACATGTGTTATTATTTTTCACATGTGCCACTTTTTAACATATGCGGTTCATAAAATTCAAATGCGTTGTTATTAAACAAATGCGGCTAATTATATCACATGCGTTACACTAAATTCATATGCGTTGAAAAATAAATGTTGCGTTCCAAGATATTCAAATGCATTTCAAAACAAACACATGTGGCTATTCTAAATGCAAATGCGATGCAAAATTTTAAATGTGATTCATAAATATACAAATGCGTTGAACCACAAACTAACTATGCAAAACGGCTAACGTGAAATTGCAAATGCGGCTTTCCGCAGACAGATGCGTTGTTCGCGCACACAAATGTAGTGATTTATTAAAATAACACATATCTAAAACCTTCATTAAATGCATAAAAACACATGCAAATGAAAATTTTCAAAAGCCAAGTTTGAGGTACATACTGAGGGGTCCGCATCGGCTGGCCTTTGGAAGATCTGAATCCTGTATGCGCAATGGTGAGTGTGCAGAACGGGTGACATCCTCGCTATGGGTGCAGAGCAAATTCTCAATTTAGGGCTAAGTGGGTGAAAATGAATTGGTTTTTACCCATATTCCTATATATACCTAGGGCTTAGGTGGCATTTCTTTCCTACTGGCCGTGTTAGCTTCCCATTTCGATTAGCCTGTACCTGTCCTTGACATTTCCAACCTCAATTCTGCAAACTCCACTACATTTCTGGCCATCCAATGGCCTAATCAAGATCATTTCCAAATTTTTCTGAACTTTTTCAAAAATTTGTCTATTTTTCTGAGG
>VDFB02377962.1:130115-168916 GCA_007258455.2 Sequoia sempervirens
CAACACTGTGCACTTGGATTGAAACAGGAAATTGACCCTATCTGGAGATTTGACCTCATACATGAAAAGGTCCCACACCTTGAGGTCATTTCCATTGTGTCATTGGAATGCTGAACTTCGTGCTCAACAAGGTGCAATTTCATGTAACAATAGGAACCAATTTTCAAAAGGTGATCATCTCTAGTAAGTGTTGTGCTTATAGCACACATGCCCTGTTCGGACCAAGGACCCCCTCTTCCCTTTTTACCTTTCGTCGAGTCATTTTCTCTTTTTCCTCATTTTGTGTGCCCTTATTTTTGAGCTTAATTTGGTCACATGCAGTAGAGTCATCAATTTCCCCTTGACCAAAATCAACACCCCAAAATTTGCTAAGTATTTTATCTCTGTGGGTTTCCCTTGGCCTTTTTCCCTGACGTCCTCCAGGCCCTATGGACCCGCATTTGCGAGTATCCTTGTGTGGGCCGTTGTTGTCTTTCTACCGCTAGCTAGTGGCGAAGCCTAGGGGTCTTCCCACATTACATGGCCCACATCATCCCTTTCCATCCCAAGACTATGCCAAATCATGTTTTTTGCAAACCCATCTACCTGACCTGCCATCGTAACTAAAATTTATTGCACGCCATTAATGTCACTTTGCCTATAAATAGAGGTGTCGATTTGTCATTTTCACCCTTAGCTTTCAAAATTTGAAGAGTGAACCAGGAGCCTCCACTCGCATAAGATCTCACAACAAGTTCAAGTTAGTTTTTCTCTAGATTTCTTGCATCATTTCAGGTAGGGACACGTTTAAATCTTTTCTTTATGTTCTTTGATGGCTAGGGTTTCTAAAGATAAAAAATTTGCATGAATCAAACCCCATCTCCTTGTGGAAACCTCATTAGAGCCTATGCAATCAATGGCCCCGCACGGGAAATTTTCTACCCCATGTTAAAACCCTTGACATCATTCAAAACTACATCTTCACATTTCATGCTGATTCATGTTTCACCTTCACTATTCTTCATGCGGTGAATGAGCTTCTACAACCCACACCCCTGCCATCGCCTCCCTACATGTGAAAATCTTGGAAAAATTGATAAGTCCTTAACCTAATGTGACAATTTCGCATGTAGGATTCTACTTGTGGGTAGCTGCCTCCTCATCGTTGTTATTTAGCGGTCGAGCCCTCACGTCATCCTACAGCGTGGGACTCACGTTCATCATCACCTTCCCCGTCCTTAGAGTCTATCAAACAAAAGTGCTAAATCAAACTATTGCAGACTAGCCTTTGCAGGTGGCCACATGCAGGTTGCCCCTCCTCTGTTGTCATTCCCTAACGTCCGAGCACTCACATCCCTTCGCACTACAGACCCTACAAGAATGGTTTCCCTTGGCTTTGATGAAGTCCGTCAATGCTAAACGTAGGACCTGGGACTCAATGCGGGTCCGCCTATGTGGACCGCCGACTGTTGACCGTCATCCCTTTGAGGTCATTCCTTAATGACAAACATTTGACAATGGCTTGATAGTTTTCATCTGAACGTCCCAAACAATTAAAAATCTAAGGCACAACCCCAAGCCACCTGAGGTTCTCGCAGAGCCTGCAATGCTAACTTCCGCCTGTAGGTCGTCGTTCCCCAAACGTTGCTAACTCAATGGATAATCCTAGATGTTACTTCGACTTATGACACCCACATGTCCCAAACCCACAAAGCATTAAAGCATGATCTAATGATGCCAAGTACCCTAGAACCTAATTTTTGCATGTATCACCTCACAAGAACTTTGATCACCAACTCACCTATGAGGAATTTCTGTTGTAGGTGGTTGCCTATGGGTTTTCATGGCCCTAAGGCTATTTTCTCACTACTTCCATCCTTATGGTTTCCATCTTAGGGAAACTTGCATCCCTAAGCCTGCATTCACCTAAATGATCCAGATGAACTCCAAATGTTGAACAAGGATGAATTTGATGATGTATACATGGATCTGACACTCGATTTATAGGATTTGATTAACATTTTCCCTAACTTATATGAATGCACTTACTACATATTTTGCATGTAGGATTTATGGAACCTGATGTGGGTCCATTAGGGAGGCCTGCTGAGAAAGTTGACAAAGGAAAGAAGCCTGCTCATGTGCCAAGAGGAAAAGAAGAAAAGGACCAAATGAAGTATTAGTTTCATGGAGTGGAGTGTACCTCCAAGCTTTCTTTTTCCTGGGATTTAGTATCAGACACAAACTTAGGGCACATAAGCATTGATGATTTCAGGCAAAGGGTGATGGTTAACCCTACTATAGAGAATGCATGAAAAATCAAAGCAAGTGGTCTCACTAAGGCGGCTGGCTTTCCTCTTGTGTTGATTTCCCTAGAGTTGGTCATGACTTGTTGGGAATGTTATCACTCCAACAGAAAAATAATTGACCATGATGGGAGGGTATTGGTAGACTTATCTACTAAATCTATTGGTAGGACATTCCAGATCCCCACATTTGACGAAATGGAGGAAATAGGACCCTCTTGGGTGTAAAAGGATAATCAACCAACACTGGTTGAAAGATAAGAGGGGCAGTGCTAACAAAGTACCCCGGGAGCTGTTTAGAAGTGATTTCTTCAAAGAGTACCATGATCTGGTCACTCTATTGAGTAGGGTAATGGCCCTCCCAACTGTCATTTTCTTTGAAGAATGAATGTTTTACTTTGTTAAGGAGATCATCCGAGGCATGGCCAATTTCCATTGGGCCAAGATGTTTAGTGACAACTTGCATAACCAGCTCATGGCAATGAAGAAGAGCTCCAAATTTTATATGACTTCATATCTAGTGTACATATTGGCGGAGAAGTTCCCATACAAAGGAATTTTCAATGTAGGCACCCTAGGAACAAAGAAAGGAGAAGTTAAAGTCTTTGATTGCTATCCTTAGTTGCTACATATAGGAATTTCAAAAGAGAATATAGGAGGGTAAATGATGCCTTCATTGTGCATGTAATCAAACTCCTAGGAGGAAATTTTGAGAGGAGGGTATCAGATAGCGCAAAGGAATTCAAACAATAGTTTGGGTATTTGTTCATACAATTCCCAAAGTTCACATATATTAGAGTAGAAGGGTTGTTAGGGAAGCCCTATCAGTTACCGCACTACCCCAATGACCACATGATCTTGCTAGAATTTTCTCAGCAGTTATAGACTTCCCACACACTATTTATTGACAAGCATAGAGTTGGGATTCCATATCCCCCAACTTTTGGGCAAGGAATGTATGTGTGTGTCATTGCCCAATGTGCGGAATACTTAGAGAAAAAATTAGAGTACAACTTGGATCTCTACACAAACCGACGAAGGATGGATCCTTATGGGAAGCTGAAGAAATGGGTTGGAAGACAATATGCCCATTGACCTCAAGTTGAGGACTTCTAGGAAAACTGTGGAGATGATAAAGAAGTGTAGATGAGGCACTATATGAGAATAACAACCCAGTTTGTGAAGTCGGTAAATCTATTCCCCATGCCTGACTAGATAGTGGAGGAAGATGGCAATCTTGTTGATGATATATACAATTTGGTGGCCAACTTGACCTTACCTGTGATAGATTGGGATGAAGAGGAAGTCATTGACCTTGATATATTGATCCAACCCATTGAGAATAGAACGAGATAGCGGGTAGAAGCATAAATTACCTAAGTAGCAAGGTGCTAAATTGAATTATGGTGAGCTCAAAGACAAGCTTGAAAGTGATATTGAGAATGGCGTAGCCACTGCCTCATCAGAAGAAGCTCCCAAGTCCCCACCAACAACAAGGTCGAAGAAGAGAAAGGATGCGCTCGAGTGTAAACTTAAACACAAGGTATATTCTAGAAATTGCTTCAAAGGAGAATCATCTAAAAGAGAAAGAAGAATGGGGACATTTGTACTTGAGATGCCCACCATGGGGAAGAAGAAGTTGAGCAATCGCATTCACCCCCTGCCACTTTCGCTCCCATTGCCACCATCACCATCATCACTCCTCCACCTTCCACCTCTCAGGCTTTTCCTATCTTGTCTCTGCATGTCGTGGACATCTTGGTCCACCTTGCCTCCACTTCACCAATTGCTCCGATTATGATAATTGAATCCTCCTCTTCTACTACATCCCCATTATCTTCCTATTCACTCCCTCCTCCACTATGTACTTTCTCTGCTCCACTGCTTGCAATATGAACAATTACCATGTCGTCGCTTACATTGCTGCATGCTTTCACAGTATATATTTGGAACGTGCCTGCTGAACTCTTTGGGGTAATCCTTGACCCCAAGGTTCAAGCTCTAATGGCCCAAATTGTTGTTTCCCTACCTCTTCCCCTACCATCTATAGAGTTGCCAAAGATGGAATCCACGATGCAGATTTCAGAAGAGACAAAAAATCACCACTCAGAGCAACATGGAGAGGCTTCCAAGGATGTAGTAGAGGAGCTCAAGGATTCAGATTGGGATGATTACTTTGAAAACCTAGAAGGTGGATTGAACATAAACCTGGACAAGGTGGTTTCCGATGAAGAGAGGTCATAGGCTTCAAAAGAGGACACTAAGACTCTTAATGAGTGTTGTGTTATAGAAAAATTTGACCAAGAGTTCGATGAAGAGATGCCCCAACAGCACAATGATGCAGGTGAAAAGGTTGATCCTGAAAAGCACCATTCTAAAGAAAAGATAGACACTGACATAGATGTGGAGATACTCGATAAGTCTCCACTAATTGGCCAAGATAAGGGATTGGTCTAGGAAGAAGTACCTCCTGAGGAGGAAGAAAAAGAGAACGATAAAGAAGAAGAAGATGCGCTAGAAAGGAGCCTCGAGCTTGAGCACCATGTTGAGATCAAACACAAAGAAGAATATAACTTCTACCAAGCCAGACAAAGGGAAAGCCATACAAATAGAGGGTTTGGATGAAGAAGGGAAGAATGACGAAGAGACTCCTAGCAATGAGGAAGATAAGCCTCAAAAGGACATAGAAGAGGAAGGTGATCATGAATCACCCAAGGGACAAAATGAGGTTCCTAATTGGTTGGAGAGGCAATTGAAAAGGAAGACTCCTATGGCGATTGACCCGAAAGTGAGGCTTGATGTAACAATAGCCAGGGTGCAAACAAAAACCAAAAAATAAAAGAAGCCCAAGGTCTTCTCTCACATCATGGTAGACACCTCTAGATCCAGAACAATAAAAATTTCCACCCCTTGTGATAGACAAAGATACAAGTTATGGTTACAACATATCAATGATTAATCTAGGCTTGGTGACCTGTGACCAGAAGATAGATGAATTCCAGGGGTTGGTAGCCACCTTAATGCAATAGATGAATAAATATCAGTCCACTAAGGAGAAGCTGAAAGCATAGGTAGCGAACCTCACCACTTATATTCAGTATTGGACATCTACAAAAGAGGAAGCTCCAACAGAATCATCAGTGCCACCCTCCACTTTCCAAAGAGGATATTAGTAAGATGAAGAAAAGGAAGAATTGGACCGAGTCCATGACTGCTTGGTTCAACAAAGTGGTATCCACTAGCAACAAAGGGATCAATCATGCCATCACGATGTACAACAGGTATAGGATCCTAGTAAAGTACATAGAAATCATGATGAGTACATGTAAGGAGTTCCTAGAAACATATAGGATCACTTATCCTAAATTGGAGTGCATCCTCAAGCTTTCATGAGACATTTGGGAAAAACATCTGGAAGTGCCAAAGGAAGATCACTGGCTGATAGAAACCTGGCTAATAAACCTGGATTATAGGAAGGAATTTTTGGAAAAGGTCTTGCATGACCTCAAGGTTGATCATGAATGTGTTTTCTAGCATTAGTCAGATAGTATCGAGTACCTAAAATTGATGAAATATTTTGAGATGTCTACCTTGGAGCTAGATCTAGAGAAGATCAAGCCTTTGTTCCATAAGAAAATGGATCAAGGAGTTGGTGACATGTTATCTCCAGACTTTATGGATTTCACTACAAGGGATTTCATTCGGATGGAGCAAATGATCGAGGCTGCCTCAAATTATATGGAGAATCGATAGGAAATCATTGAAAGAATCAAGAGGATGTGCTTCCAGATCCTCAAATCTGAGCTCTCTGAGGAAAAGAAGCTTGTAGTCATGTTTGGAAAATTCATTTAGTATGCAAATGATCAGAAAGTGGTTGGAATGCCAATCATAGATGATGAATATTTTTCAAAATAGTTATGAAGGATGGCAGCCACTACAAGACAAAACTGCTACAGTGTCAGGGCAGCTAAATGAAAAAATAGGGAAGAAGACAAAAATGTATTATATATTGCTATATTTTGGGGGAAGGTGAAACCCTAATGTAAAATGAATCTGAGCCACACAATGAAAGTAAATCTTTTCCATTCATTTTTCTTTTGGAAAACTATAAATAGAGGTCTCCTCTCATTTTCAAAGAGAGAGTTGAGTTGTTGTGTAAAGGCATGCTGCAAAAAATTAATGAGAATAGTATTGTTTGATGGATTCTTGTGTTTTCTTCTCATGTGTGCATGATTCATTCTCCCAATCTTAGATTTTAGCTTTGATGTTCTAGTTTTAAGTTGTTTTAATTGTTAGTTTATGACACACTTTAATGGTGAAGAATGCTATGGAGTTGATATCTTCCTTGCTCATACTTTTTGTTGTCTATTGATGATAAACAAAAGTGTAAATTTATTTTGATCATTGTTCATATTGTTGCACTTAAATTCATCTAGTGTTCATGCTTTAATGGTGAATGGATGGTTGAAAATCTGTAGACCTTAGAAGATTACACTAGTTTCATGAGACTATAGATAGTCCTTGGTTAAGTGGAACCTAGTTTTAGGAAGGTTGTCCACTGTAGCATCTTCCATTGTTATTGTTCAACATTAGTTGCAGGTTTAGGAAACTTATTATCCCTTTTACCTTTTGACCTTTCTTTGAAAATTGAAGTAAGAAAAAGTTCTAGCATCACAACAAAGCCAAATTTGATGTGAAAAGAGGAGTTTTAGATTGTTGTCCTAAACTTGCAATAGTTGTACTATATTTCTGAAACTTATAAAACTCCTTTTGTAGATCCAATTCCCTCCATGCTTAGTCAACCAGAAAATCACATCAACCAACTAAAAAATTCCAAGCTTAGTCATGACCTGACACCCAAGAGACCTTGGGGTGATTTCTAAAACTTAGTTGCAGAAATTACCTTTCAAGAGAGATAGCATACTTGTATGCTGACTGTGTTGAGAAGGTGCAAAAACACCCATCAACAGTAAGCTCACCAGTCTATATTTTTGTGATTTTCATGTGATCGTATTCTTCCAAATTTCCATGTATGTATTCCCTAGTATCTTCCATAGGAAAAACCCTAAGTGGAATGCTCGAGAAAGCACCAACAGGGCCATTCTCAAACACTTTCATTGGATATCTCTTAAATTTTGGTCTAGGCCTTTTAGTGATGTGAAAAAAAGTTGGGGTAGCCATTGTAAACTTAATCAAATCTCAAATACTTAAGAAAAAAATTCCACTTTAAACCCACAAAGCACAGTAATTCATAAATACCTTTTTATGTGCACAACAAGATATAGGGTTTGAGTTCTTTGCACCAACTTCACTTTGAATCGCCTTCAAATCTCCTTCAACTTGCTTTGCTCTCTTTGAATGCACAAATATTATTGAAATCAACTAAGTATACCACTTTAAGTCTTTTTGATCTGCCCTAATTTTGCATTAAATGCTTCAAATTCCATAAAGCTAATAAACCTTTTACTGGTAAATAGTAAACCCTAAAACTCTTCACATTTCTTTAGATTTGCACATATTCTGCCAGTTTCTTATCCAAAATCTAATCATATTGTTTTATATCACATATCTTTGTGTCACTCCTTGACACATCATATTTTTAGGTGGTTGTTTGATTATTGTGTTATTGCTCCCTCTGATCCAATGCCTAGGTTCAAATTTCAAATGAATTATTTGCACCAAAGGGAGGTACATATTCATTTGTAGTTCTTGATTCTTCTTTGTTCTCAAGATCCTCTTTCTTTCTCCAAATATTATTCATCTCATTCTTTTTTTTAACTGGATCAATTTTCTTCATGGGTTCATTCCTCCTTACTGGATTAGACTCTCTTCCATTCTTACTTTTGCAAAATTTTGAAATATGTCTAGGTTTATTGTAATTGTAGCATACAACATTTTTCTAACCAAACTAACCTCTATTCAATCTAGATTTGCACTAGTTAGCTTTGTGTCCAAATACATTTCATGTATAGTAGTAACCATCTAAAGATTGCACCATTCTACCAGCATTCTATCTATTCATTAGCCAAATTTCTTGCATGCAAAACATTGTCCAGAGAAAAATCCAACATTCTAATTTATTCGACTTCTACATTATATTTCCTTATGTCCAAACTTATTGCAAGAAAAACATAAACCATTCAAAGATGGGTACCTTTGTGATTTTAGTTCTTACTGGTGGTTTTCTTCTTTGATCCCTGATTTTTTTTCATTTCCTTGAGTCTTATCTTGATTGTCAACCTTGTTTGGGGTCCAGTTAGACTCTAAACTTTCTCCTTGATCAGATCCAAAACCATTTTTGTCCTTAGATTCCTTCTAACCAGCAATCATTTCATCTAGCATGGTTGTACTTCTTTTGAACTTTTCTTTAGGATTCTTTTCCTTTTCTTTTCTTCCACTTGCACTTTTAGTCCAGTAATGTTCTCATTTGCTTGTTTCAACTGTTCATTAACTTCCTTATGCCATTCTCTGAACTTTTTTATTTTTTCTCTCAATTTTTTGATGCATTCATTTGCTTCCTTGATATTTTCCTTTAGATCTTTATTTTCACTTTCAACTTTGTTAAGACCTTCAAGAATAATTTTGAGGTCTCCTTTTTCAGTCATGAGATCACTTTCAATAGTAGGACTTGGAAATTCTTTATTAGCCATGTGTTCAATCTCCAAGATCTTCCTCAAGCTATTATGCTTCTTATAAGCAACCAAGATCTAATACCAATTGTTGAACATCTAGAATAATGAGAGGGGTGTGAATCAGTATTTTATTAAACCATTTGATAATAATCCATCCAGTTAACAAAACACATCCAACAGTAATAATGAATGAAATTATGAAACAATCACAAGATCACATAACACATGAACATTGATATTTTTATGTGGAAAACCCAAAAAGGGAAAAACCATGGTGAGGGTTAGCTCACAATATATTATAACCGGTTGTAAGATGTTACAAAGATGCTCACTGCTAGGTGGACGCATTGTCCAAGTGAACTCACTGTCCACAAAAAGAAAGATAGATAGAAGAAGATAGAATTTCCACATAGCCAAGATGTGATCTGATACAAAATGCACCTTCCATATGGTGAATTCAATTCCTTTGTAGCTTAATCTATTGAATTTATGCACTTCATCAGATATAGAATTCAAAACATTGCTCTACTTTACATTCACTCAATACTCATAACATATATACTACTATTCAGATCATGTACATACAAAATTCACATACTCACATACCTTCTATTTTACAATATTAAAAATATCTTTCATATATGCCCAATTCATCTACATACATCAATTAGGTCAGCCTAATTAGATGTAGCCCTAAATTAAGTCAAATTGCCTTGTCAACTCCATACTTGAACCAAAACATCTTCATGCTTAAACCAAAACATGCAATACTTGATTTAGGTCAACATAGACCTAAAATGGATCTCACTAACATCTGCATTACATATTTAATCACCATAACACACACAAAGCATTAGGTCAGCCAAGAATTAGACCTAATCTCAAAATATCGACACCAACAATCAATCTAACCACATAATCATGTGTCATATGGAATATACAATTCACTAACACCTATAAGAAATCTCCCAAATTTGCAAAGTATGATTCTTATCACTAGAGGAGCTTAGGCCAGTTTACACATACCCACTTGCACTATACATAGCCAATAGTCTATATGTCAAACTATTGTCACTTTTATCTTTAAAACTATACATCCAAACTAACTAAAATATGTAATAGAAATGAAAATAATAGTCAAGAACAACATACTAGCTCCACATAAGTAGATCTTATGTGCAAACCAAAATATCAGATCAGGGTATCTCCATTACCGAACCAAATTTGTTCATTGGATTAATGTAGATATCAACAACCAATGTTGACATCAATGACAACACATTAAGGGGATCCTTCTTCATTGTTTCAACATATTAAATTAGGGGTCAATGGTTTTGTGTTCACTTGGTTTTATATTAACACTTGGTTGTATTTGGGTGAGCTTGTACCTATAAAATCAAACACATGTTTAGTGGTTAAGGTTCTTTCTGAGGAGTGCATAGGATATTTGGATTCACACTTGGACACATGGAGGATATATTAGAGAGGCTTGATGCTTCAAAATTATTCATTTTTTAACTCTTGTAAGTGCATTTATTGTTTTATTGTTGAATAATAGATGATGTATGCTTTTGGAGGTTGGGGTTTTCCCTCTTGAGGGTTTTCCTAGGGTATATCTTATGTTATCTTGTGGCTTGGATATTTGATCTATGCATTATAGATACTTATATGAATTATTTTCTCATGGCGTTATGTAGGAAATGGATTAAGATTGTTAGTATGATGCATTATTTCCTAACAATTTCAACCTTGTGCATGTAAGAATGTATTTATCTATGATGGTTATTCTTTGCATAGAACTGCAAGGCCATGCCAAGGACTTGTGTGCATATAGATCTCCTCATACTTTGAATTTTACTCCTCACATGATCCCCCAAGGTTATATCATGCCTTGCATGTACTAGGATAACTATAACATGCCCATTGTTCTACACAGTAATTTTTCCTATATTTTACCCACAAGTGAATAGTTTATACATCTAACCTTTAAGAGAAATAAAAAAAATATTTTCCTCTAAATAATAAATGCAAATTTGAAACATATTTCAAACTTTATCATTGTATACAAAAGGATTCCTTTCATTAATTCAAATAATGATGATACACAATTTCCATATGGCATTTCATATTTACAATTTCTAAAGAGATGAATACAAGTTACATACATAGCTTAAAAATATTTTACAAAATATATAAAGTACAGTGGTCTAGGAAATCCCCCTCAAATCTTTGTCATCAACTGATGAGGAGAAGCATCACTTAAGCACTTTTTTTCCAACCACGAACTTACTATGGTTCCCCAAACATCTACCTAATTGGTAAGATGGACCTACCCTTCGACGAAGAGATTGGTTTAGTAACTTCATAAAAATATCCTTTTCTAAGCTTGGTGTTGTGTCCTATATGTTTTTAGAACTAAAATACAGTGTTTACAACTTACATGTATGAACATCCCTTGCCTAGTATGTAATCTCATATCATAGTGAAATCGATAGTGTAAGCAGTGGCTACTTACACTACTTTGGCCAAAGTTTCCATCACCCTAAACTTAGAGTGGACGTCACACATTTACCCACCTTCCTAGCTCATTTTGGTTTAAATGGCCATTATACTCTATACCTAGGTTACCCCCTTTCCCATGGATCAGAAAAATCCCAGGAATATCCCACATAACATATCATAAACAAAATGACTTTTCTACCAAAGTGATTCTAGTAACTTCTTGATTAATGCTACATACATCTAGTATAGAAATCCTACATATAGTGATGACAACTATGTATATTATAAATAAGTTGCACTCATAAAAAATCCCTTATATAAGGTACATAAAAATATAACTACTAAGATAGGTTCTACAACAAAATGCACAACCAAGAAACATGCAATCTCAAAAAAACACCATAACATATTCAAAAGCACTCTTTTCCAACATAGTAAATAAACTAATTTAACCTTTCCAACATAATGACAAAGGTATAGAAACTAGCATGCTTGTATAATTCCCTAGTTGATTAAACTCCTTCCTAGTTCTATTTCTCAAGCTTGCTTGATACCTCCTTCAAGATCAACTTGATTACTCTCTTCTAACTTCTCTCTAATTCTCACAATAATCACAAATACAAAATGAAAAAACAACTCTCAACTCACTAACTCAAAAATCATAGCAAAATAGCATCAAGATACTTAGAATGATAAGTGTAATAATTGGTTGAATGAGAACCTCAATTTGTACTAATTTGTGAGCAACTGAAGGCTACAAACAAGTTATTATTTCTGCCACCTTTCTTACCTCATGCAATGACTCATCAGTCTAACTCACAGGTTTGCAACACATCATAGTCCTCACCATTTAAATGGATAATTCGACTTGATAAATGGGACAACAAGCTAAAAATAAGTTATCTATTTCGAATTCCTTCACAAATTGATTTCAAGTCTCCACTTGTTGAGTCTTACAAACTAATATCAAGGTTATGTGAATTCAACAAACTTCTAAAGCAATACATACTCTACAAATTGGCGCCACCATTCCAAAGTTGGTGCCACATTTTATAGCGTTGGATTGACTCTTTCAAAATGGTTTGCAACTGTTTTAACTTCCTTTTAAATTCTTTACACAACAACATTATTCATACATGCTTTTTGTTTTGTTGACTAAGTATTTAAACACTTTATGCGTTGGCAAGATATAGCCAAAGAATGCACCTTGCAAAATACATGTGTATTATCATATATGTGTTTCACTTCAAGACAATGCTATTTATTGCACTTAACATTATCACATAAGCTATTATATATATATATATATATATATATATATATATATATATATATTATATATATATATATCCTTTAATATCTATATCAATATATATATATATATATAAAGTTTTTCAAATACATTTAATTGTTGAATAATAACTACATGCATAAATATATAAATAATATTACTACATATATATACAATTATATATTAAATATATATATATATATATAGTAATATATGTTAATATATATACTATATACATACATATACATAATACCATCTCCAATAACATTATAAAAACACTTATAATCATAGCCATTGTTTGGCATATACATGGAATATATATACATGTCACTTTTAGTCCAATCGGCATTCCGATGCATATTGGTAATTCATCCATGAGCATGCGTAGGTACATCTACCTACATATACTCATGTATTTATTCTCTCACATGTATGAGTCTACCGTAGACATGTACACATATACATATATATACACCTTATGCATATATCTTATTGATCCCACATTAAGCACAAAATGAAAGACTATCACACGACATCAAGACTTAATCACAATCCTCAATAAAAACATTCACATCAAAGATTACTTACCCTTTTTCCCAAGATTGACTTGAGTCACTAAGACCAACTAGAATGTGAGTGTGTGAATATTTATTTAGGCTCATTAAGGGTTACTAGATCAAGTTATTCTCCCGAGTGATACTTCCCCTCTCTTCTGGAGGATCGAACCGATTCCTACACTCAACTTGGCACATCATAACAGTAGTTAGACAAACACAACATAATCATATGCATCATACATTTCAGAGTTAGAATCATTCTAAAATATCAAATTGCATCATTCTTTCATCATATTTTCATTAAAACACATAAAGATCCATTAAACACATTCATTTATTCAAGCAATTTAACCAAAACAAGAAATTTAGTAAATAGGTAATATTGCTCGGGGTGTAACATATTCCCCCCCTTTCGAATTATCATCCCTGATAATTTATTAAGTATCGACATGGAAATAACATCAAACATCAAACATAAATCATCCATAAAGCATTACATTACAAAACATCATTGTTTTCAAGAGTTTTTAAAATCTTGCAAGGCTTGCAAAAACTTCTACTTCATCTCAACATAGTCTTCCCAAGTGGAAAAATCTTTTGCATATTGATCCCATTGGACCTTGCACTACAAATCCTCTCTATTACGTAAGTGGAGCTTACATATTTAGAGTACCTTGAGAGGCTCAATTATTACCACTCCTAGGTCCTGTACTTATAAATCATTCCAATCAATAACATGGTTATCACCTGGTGTATACTTCTTAAGATACGAGACATGAAAAACATTGTGCATCTTAGAAAGAGATGGAAAAAAAATAATCCTATATGCTATAGGGTTGATCTCCTCAAGAACCTCAAAAAGACCTATGTAGCATGTGTTGAATAGTCTGGATAACTATGAGGGGAGGGTGAATTAGTTGTCATAAAACAATTTTCTTGACTTTAATTAATCCGGAACAAGCTTAATCAATTAGGTAATAATTAAAAAGATATGAACATGAAAGCACATAACACCATGCACAATGAACACTAGAATTTACGTGGAAACCCAAGACGGGAAAAACCACAAAGAATGCTAATTCTCAATTATAAAACACCAGTTAAGGTGACACCAGTTAAGGTAATTTTTAAAAGGGCTCACTGCAAGTAAGGTTCACTGTTAGTGGGTTCACTGCCCAATTAAAACACCTAATTACAAAATAGTCTCACTGACAAAAATGAACTGATGAATCTGCATCTACATATGCATGAAGTTAGTTCTGTTTAGAGTACAATATTTTTCTACAACAAATATGGTCAAGAATATCTTGCTCACCTTCCTTACACAACCTTTGCACTACTGATTAATTCTTCCTGACACCTATCTTCTACTTCCTTTTCTATTTCTTATCGCATAATCCTTCGCAATTTTGTTCACATACACCACTCTTCTTACTTCATTGAACAAAATCAACTTTTACTTATACCATTCCATGCCTTCATAATCTATTAGGTTGACCAAACACAATTTCTTTATAATTTCCTAAGTTGGCCTAGCAAAAACATGTTGGCTTTGAAGAACAACCTTGAAATATTCAATAAGGCTTGGCACACTAGCACCGGTCCCAAAACATAGGTCACACATAAGATAGCATAATTACTAAAAGATAGAAAACCTTGAATTACATGAGATATATTCTAGAGCTTATGGGTATGCCACAAGCAAGACCAAAAACTTGATATCCATCAATTTAAGTACCAACTGGAGAAACACAATTAGACATACCAAAACTTTTAACATGCTACATGAATGTCTGGATAGAAAGGATACCCAAAATAAGCTTTGAGCACAACATCCAACATCAAAATATTATACTTCATTATTCTACATTAACTGTCTTCCAGGAATGTCCCAAAAAATAAGTACTGCCATATCCAGATCAAGGATAACATCTATACTACACAACATTATAGCACACGACAAGATAGATCATTTTTGTATATCATCCAGAGCACAAACTTCTAGATCCTAGGTTTTGACATCAATGACAACAATGCTAAGTCATCTCCACAACTTCTCAACAATCTCCCCCTTTGGCATTGATGGAAAAACAACAAAAAAACTCAAAAACACATAACTCCAAAACTCCAAGCGCTCCCCCTTTGTCAAGAAAATTAGTTCCTCTTTTTGTTTTTGTTTTTCTCTTCATTTTTCTACCCCTTTTTGCCATTAGAGGAAAAGGGACAACTAAGATCATTTAGGAAATCAAGTAAAAATAACACTTTCACATGAAATATTTTCTTGTACCTTTCTCTCATAGTTGGAAGATTCCTCTTCCAAGCTTGTACAATAGAAACCATTCTGGCAAACATATTGTCTAGTAGAGCCAACAACATAAACGAATATGACCAGTCAAGAGACAAGCACTGTCGTTCACAATCCTCTGTATCAAAAAGTATCCTAGAGAGATGATCCAACTGGTCCTCAACAATTTCTTTGACCAGCTAGAAATTTTTAACCAAATCTTCCCTCTATCTCTGAGTAGACACTAACTCAACTTGCAACTCTCCAACTCTTATTCTTTGTTTTCCATCTTTACCTTTGAAGAAGTCAAAACACTTCCCAGTATCATTCAATTCAAATTCAATAGCTTCAATTTTTCTTCTAAAATTATCAACAACAACAATCCACTAGAGATAATACTTGTAGATGTCAGATATCTCCTTAATGCATTCTCTTATCTCACTAGTGAGATTGGATAATTTTTGTTTGGATTTGACACACTTCTTAATCATAGCTTGGATCTTATGTCCTTCAGGTCCTTCCCATAACAAACTTTCTTCAACAACTTCTACCAGATCATTCGGTAATGAGTTAGAAACAACTGAAACAGTAATACCCTTTTTGAGCAGATAATCAACAAAAGCATCTTTAATTCTAGGCCTACTATCTCGAGAGTAGTTATGCCACATTTCACCAATATTTTCATATCACCTTCATCCAACACTGAACGAACTTCATCTAGGCAAAGACTTTTCTTCCTTTTCCTTCTCTTTTGAGATAGTGATGACATCCTTTGTGTTAATTTTCCTCCTTTTAGGTTCCGAAGGAGAATCACCAATGACAACCTCTAACTCCTTACCAGAGGAGGAACCCTCCTCAAACTAACTGATAGGCACAACACTCGACACTATCACACTGGAGCACATATTCATCTACAAGGATGAGAATTAAACTTTGCATGCACTTGTTTTATCTTTCATACATTCCAAATATTTGTAAACTTTCTTTCTAACAGGGATGTCGGAATTCCACTTAACATTCTCCTTTGATGGTAGTGAACTGAGAAAGTGAAATACTAAACATATGAGTAGAGATCCAAACCGGAAGGGATAACTCTCAACCAAAGACATTCTGACATTCTCAATTAGGTTTTCCATTATTAGGCTACACAAGTCAAACTATTTATTTTCCTTCACCATCTTATGTGCAAGATACATAGTAATAGTGGAAGTAGAACCTTCACGATTTCGAAAGTAGATTTTGTAAGTGATGTCGTAAGCAACATGCCTTATTGCAGGATCAACAATGGTATTCATTAGTAGAGCTTGTGGGTCTTTTTTGATACTAGTAAGTTCTTCCATGTCTTTGTATTTCACCGTTTTCTTCCTAGGGAGGTCACCAACACTGCACAATCTAGTAATAGCATTAATGGCTCCCTTAGTGATTAGATAGGGTTTGTCCAAAATGATGTTTCCATCCTTGAATCGACTCAACAAGAACAAGATAGACTCTTTTTCAAAAATCTAGGGGAATTCTCCCCATAAATCCATACCTAGGGCACTTACATTCTAAAATTCATCAGTCTTCAACCCTAGTTCCATTTCCTTCATCTTCCGATGATCAAATTCATCCAACTCTACTCCCTTCAACCTTAGCAAAATACCACCATTGAGTTCACTATTAACCAACATAGATTCCATTGTCACACTTAGCTTCTTCAATCTTTTTATTGCTCAGCAAAACCTCTTCTCCTTCTTTGCAAATTGTGAGTAATGATTTGAAACTCCACCTTTTATCCTTAATTGTTCATGATGATTTTTCCACTAAAAACTTACATCGATGACACCATCAATTGTACTTCGCTTTTCAATTAGCTAGATTAAGCTTCATCATACATCACCAATCGGATCGAACTTAGTCATATTGAAAACACATCAATATTACTTCGGAGAGGGGGAATTCATCAGGATATGCATTGAAAAACTCCCCCTGAGCCAAGGTAGTTGGCTCAAATTCTGAAAAAGCTTGTACTGAGATCCGGTACCACAAAAGAGCTCCCCAAACTTGTTTCCTTTTTCTTCCAAACCATGATGGTCTTCTTCTTAGATTCATCTAATTTTGCAACCTTCTTTTTATTTCCAAAATTTTCTAGAGCAACATATCTGCATGTGTTAGCATAATGTCTGGGTTGACTGCACTTGTAACATCTTTGTCCTGACTTAACTGAGTGAACCCTAGATTTGCATTGATTGGCTTTGTAACCATAACCATGGCATAAATAGAAATTACCATGAAAAAGATTATTCATTACATTCCTTCTAGCTGGATTAGATAATTCACTTCTGCAATGACTTCCTTTGTGACCAAACTTGTGACAGTTAAAGCATTGAGTACTTGGTTCCTTCTTGCTTCTACACTCTACAACCTTATGTCCAAAATTTTTTCATATAAAACAATAGCCATTAAATTATAAGTACCTTTGAGCATTTGGTTTCTTGATCGAAGGTATTTTTGTAGGTGTTCTAGAGTTCCAAAATTTTCTTGTTACAATAGATCTCACTTCAGCTTCAACTACTTTTTCTTTACCCTTAGTGTTCTGATTTGAGCTTTCACTTGAGAAACCAAGTCCTCCCTTATCCTTGTGACATTTTTGTAGGGACAAGATTTGATCCAAAATTATGCTACTTTCACATACCCTTGCTTCTGATTTCAGCCTTCTTAACTCTTGATCTAACTTCTCATTTTCTTCTAATTTTTGTTTGAGATTTTCTTTAGTCTTCTTGCATTCATCCTATTGTTGATTTAAATCCACAATACTTTCCTTTGACTTTAATTCTTGGTTGAACTCTCTGTGTCTTGCTTTGAATTTCTGGATTTTCTCCTTTAGCTTTGAGATATAGGCATTTACCTCCTTGATGTTTTCTTTCAATTCTTCATTTTCAGATTTTGTGCTTTCCATATCATCTAACATTATCTTCAATTCTTCCTCAAATTAGTAATCTTATACCATATTCTTCAAGCTACCAAGATCTCCCTCAAGCGGTTAAGCTTTATCTGCAAGGGACCAAGCTTTGATACCAATTGTTGAATAGTCTGGATAAATGAGAGGGGGGTGAATCAGTTATCATAGAAAAAAATTATTGACTCTAATTAATCTGGAGCAAGCTTAAATCAATCAAGTAATAATCAAATAGATATGAACATGAAAGCACATAACAACACCATGCATAATGAACACC
Organism: Sequoia sempervirens; assembly: GCA_007258455.2. Lineage (NCBI taxonomy): Eukaryota > Viridiplantae > Streptophyta > Pinopsida > Cupressales > Cupressaceae > Sequoia > Sequoia sempervirens. Next base: position 148,885 of record VDFB02377962.1, read on the forward strand.
AAAATTTACATGGAAACCCAAGATGGGACAAACCACAAAGAATGCTAATTCTCAATTATAAAACACTGGTTAAGGTGACACCAGTTAAAGTTATTTTTACAAGGGCTCATTGTAGGTAAGGCTCATTGCTAGTGGGCTCACTACCCAATTAAAACAAACATTGGATTACAAAATAGTCTCACTAAAAAATATGAACTGATGAAGTTGCATCTACATATGCATGAAGTCAGTTTTGGTTTAGAGCACAATATCTATCTGCAACAGATTTGGTCAAAAATCTTCTGCTCACTCCTTGTACAACCTCTGCACTACTGATTACTTCTTCCTGACACTTTCCTTCTACTTCCTTTTTTGTTTCTTATCGCATACTCCTTTGCAATTTTGTTCGTACACACCACTCTTCTTACTTCATCAAACAAAATCAACTTTTACTTATACCATTTCATCCCTTCATAATCTCCTAGGTTGGCTAATCACAATGTATTCATAATTTCCTAAGTTGGCCTAAAAAAAACATGTTAGCTTTGAAGAACAACCTTGAAATATTCAATAAGGCTTGGCACACTAGCATCAGACCCAAAATATAGGTCACACATAAGATAGCCTAATTACTAAAAGATAACAAACCTTGAATTACATGAGATATATTCCAGAGCCAATGGGTATGCCACAACCAAGACCAAAAACTTGATATCCATCAATTTTAGTACCAACTAGAGAAACACAATTAGACATACCAAAACTTGTATAATGCTACATGAATGTCTAGATAGCAAGGATACCTAAAATAATATTTGAGCACAAAAACCAACATCAAAATATTAGAATTCATTATTCTACATTAATTGTCTTCCACGGATGTCCCAATAAAGAAGTACTATCATATTCAGATCAAGGATAACATCTATACTATACAACATCATAGGACATGACAGGATAGATCATTTTTGTATATCATTTGAAGCACAACCTTCCAAATCCCAAGTTTTGACATCAATGAAAACAATGTTAAGTCATCTCAACAACTTCTCAACAACATGGAGCTATTTTGGATGAATTTTAAAACTTGATTGAACTTTTATGAGGCTTGACCTTTAACAAAACATTTTCTCATACTGAGAAATTTTTGGGTACCCATTTGGCATCAATATAACTTTTCTTCCTATCATTAGCTTTTGCTAACTTATGCTCAATAATGCCAACTTGCTCCTATATTTTAGATAACATCTCTGGCCCAAGGCTTGTCCTATCTTCTAGCTTATCCCAACTTATAGGAGTTCAAAACTTCTTGCCATATAATGCTTCAAATGGAGCTATCTTGATTGTAGAATGATAAGAGTTATTATATGCAAACTCAAAAAATGGTAGATAATATTCCCATTTGTATTGTTGATCCATACAATACATCCTTAGTAGGTCCTCTAACACTTGGTTTACCTTTTCAGTTTGTCCATCTATTTCTGGATGATACACAGAACTTATATTCAATTTTGTTCCAAGTGCAGAAAATAGGGTTTTCCAAAATTGAGACATCACACAAGCATCCCTATTAGATATAATCTTCTCAAGAATCCCATGCAATCTAAATATCTCTTGAATAAAATTTTGAGCTATTATAGGAGCTCCATTAGTCATATTTTCTAGTATAAAGTGAGCTACCTTATTGAGCTTTTCCACCACTACCAGAATGGCATTGTGCTTATTTCTCAACATAGGTAGTCCTTGCACAAAGTCCATGCTAATGACTCGCCACTTATTTTCTAGAGCTTCATGTGGATATAAAAGACCTGTAGGATGATGATGCTCTACCTTCACTCTTTGGCACTCTAAGCAACTTTCAATACCCTCTTTCATACCCTTCTATAAATATAACAACCTTACATCAAACAACATTTTGGTTACACTAGGATGTCTTGAATATGGCGCATTATGAACTTCTTTCTATACCAAGTTCCTTAATTCTCTAGAATCAAGTACATAAATTCTTCCTTTAAATCTTAATAATCCATTAGATTCAAGGTGATATCCTTCATACCTTGGATCTTGCAGATTATTTGAGAGTGCATGTTTGACTTGTTCATAAAACTCATGACCCTTGGATTCTTAAATTCAGTTTGGATCGATACCATCGAGGAGATATGCCTCTTATGAGTTAGAGTGTTGAAAACCTGATTCTCCTTCCCTTTGATATTACTAATATTGAAATCATAGTCAGATATCAGTTCTAACCACTTTCTTTGCCTTGCATTGAGATTAGGTTGGGTAAAAAAATACTTGAGACCATGGTGATTGGTCTTGAGCTCAAAGGGTTTTCCTAAAAGATAGTGCCTCTACATCTGTAATGCATGAACAAATACTGCTAGCTCTAAATCATGCAAAGCATAATTTTTTTCATAGGGCTTTATCTTCCTTGACTCATAAGCTACGACTTTCCCCTCCTGCATTAATACTCCACCCAATCTTTCTCTGAGTAGATCAAATGTTGCTTGATATTTCTCTAATGTCCACTCAAAATTCTTACCTTTCCTTTGCAAAGAAGTGATGGGAAAATCTATCCTTGAAAATTTAACAACAAACTTCTGATATTATCCAACCAAACCCATAAAAATTCTAACTTCTAGTACACTCTTGGGCATCGCCCACTCAAGTATTTCTTTTATCTTCATAGGATCAACTGAAATCCCATTTGCCAAAATTACATGACCCAATTTTGGAAGAAGGTACACTTTGAGAGTTTCCTATACAACTTATGTTCTCCCAATCATTAAAGCACAATCTCCAAAAGCTTGTGATGTTTTTCTTCATTCTTTGAGTAGATTAAAATGTCATCCAAGAAAACCAACACAAACCTATCCAAGCAGTCTCTAAATACATTGTTCATTAGGTTCATGAATGTTGCTAGTGCATTTTTCAGTCCAAAAGGTAGGACTATGAACTTGTAATTTTTGTATCTAGTTTTGAAATCTATCTTGAAAATATATTCGTCCTAGATTCTAAGTTGATGATATCTAAAACATAGATCAATCTTTGAAAACACGGTTTCTCCCCACATCTAATCAAAGAGATGACCGATACATGGAAATGGATACGTATTATTTACTATTGCTTTGTTAAGCAACCAATAGTCAATACACAAGCACAATGTACCATCTTTCTTCTTGAAAAAGATCATTGGCACTCCCCAGGGTGAAACACTAGGTCTTATTAATCCTTTATATAACAATAATTGTAATTGTGCCTTCAACTCCATCAATTCTATTGTGGTCATCCTATAGGGTACTTTCAATATAGGTTCTGACCTAGGAACAATGTCAATGGAGAAATAAAACACTCTCTCAGGAGGCAATCTAGGTAGTTCATCTAGGAATACATCCTCAAATTTCTATAGGATGGTATATTTTTCCATATCTGATTTCCCTATTTCCACCACTTCTCCTTCTTTGACTTCTTGATAATCTTGAGGTTCATAATACATGAAATCATCTTGAAGGATTAATTCCTTGTATTCCTCAAGTTTATCAATCTTTAATGCAAAGAGTTGATAGCCTTTATTTTTTTCCCTATGCATTTGCATAGCTAAAATCTATCACAGTTTCACTTCCCTAGGTGTTCCTTGTAAAGGCACTTGGTTACCTAGATCATCTAAGCATTCTATGGTTTTAGCATGGCAATCCACTTTAGCTCTATGCTTCCATAGAAATTTCATTCCTAGGATGACATCATAAGAACCTAAGGGAGCTACGTACAAATTTTCTTCTGTAGAGAAACTTGGAAGTTTTAACATTGCTTCAAATAGACTTTGACTCACCACAACTCTTGTGTGGTTTGCATACTCAACAACCTAGGATTTTTCCATAAAACTAGCCTTTCTAGACATTTGACTTTTTATTTTAGGAGAAATGAAATTTTCTATGGCACCAATATCTATTAAAATTGAGATAAGAATGCCAAAAAAAGTACTTGATACTTCTACCAGAGTAATTTGATACTCAGCTTGTCGGTTGTCTACTGTAGCATGTATCCTTTGTTAGAATGCAGCTAGTTGCAGAGGAAGATGATTCCCATTTGGTTGAGATTATCTCAGCTTGCTAGGGCACTGACTAGCATAGTGATCCCCTCCACATGTAAAACATCCATTCACTGGTCCCTTCTTTTTGTAGGTCTTCCAAAGTTACTAATATTTCCACCAGCACTATTGTTGCAGTTGTTGCTATATTTGTTTTTACTTCATCTTCGGTCTCTTCTTGGTTCATTCCACCCTTGTTGAGGTCCCTTCTCCCCTTGATTTTAAAAACTTTTCCCTTCATTGGGTCTTCTTGGAGCTTGATTATCCTGTTCCAAGTTAAACTTCTTCCTATTCCTTTCTTGGTAGATTGAAATAGACCTAAGATTTTTTCCTTCTTAATCGCTTTTTCATACACCAAATCCATGGTTGCAAGACTGTGCATATCTACTTCACCACCTATTTGGGCATTAAGACCCATTAAAAGTTTTAAATTTTCTTTGGAGACAAGAGTCAATGTTTACCTAAAGTAAACCCTCCTGAATGATCTTCACAACATCATCAATTATTCCACTCTTCTTCACATGTTCTTGTAGAATCTCCTTCGTTTTGGAAGCATGCAAAATATCTCCAAGTTGTAGCTTATGAAGGGGAGAAATGTTTGGAAAGTTAACTTGTCCTTTATGAGTAGGAATTTGCAAAAGTTTGGGTGTCACCAGAGGTTGAAATTGCATCTACAAATTCAATAGGTCCTTAAAGGATTCTGATTATGAATAACTTTGACCTATAAAAGCATCTGGCTTCTCAACTATCTCAGAATTATCCTCTCTCACTTACTTATCATTTCATAAATTCTCTGGAGGAGGAATGTTATGTTCTCTACTAGAATTTGTGTTCCCTAGAGGAGGGACACCCACTTCACCTTTATTTCCTACACTTTGTAAACAGTATTCTCCGGAGGAGCTGTCTCCTCATTTTTCTTGTTTTTTTCTATTCTTGTTTTTCCAACTCTATGCCAAAGAATTTTTGTATTTTATGCACACTAGAGACACCTTATTCTTTTAATCTAGAGGGTCCTTGTTGACTAGATATGTTATGCTCATTTCTATCTTCTGGAGGAGGCATATTTTTAGTAATTTGTTTGTTTGGAGGCACTTGTGCATTTATTTCAATATCAGTATCATGCATTTATGAATCAACATCAACTTTAGTTTTCAATTCATTAATGATCTTATGTGTAGCTTCTTCAATTTCACTTTGAATCTTCCTCTTAATAGCTTCATCCATGCTCATTAATAGATCTATTCTTCTTTTAGTTTGGAGCTCCTTGGCTTGTCTTTGGACAATTATCTCTATTTCTTCCTGGGAAACAAGAATCTCGACTTTGTCAATTGCTTACGATTTTAGCTCTTCATCAACCTTGATGGAATATTCTATTCTTTGTCTTAAAGCCTCAACAAGGCTATCAAAAGATTTTTCAACAAGATCATTGAAGGGAAAGTTTTGCTTCAACATATATTCAATGGCCGCTTTTTCAAATGTCTTCTTGTCTTCCGAAGAGACATCTAGATACAACTCCATTGTATCATCCAATAAACCATATTTAAAAATTCCATTACAGATTACACCAAAATATAGAGGGTCATGTTTTACAAGAGGAGTCTTCTCAATGTTCTCCTCAAAAGTATCCTTTCTTCTTCTACAAGGGAACTTATTCTTCTCCTTCTCCTCAAAATAAAATATTGTAGTTCTTCTTCATCCTCTTCATCATCAACCACATTCACAGGATTAATCTTTCCACTTTTTGCCTACTTCTTAGGTCTAGGCTTCTTGCTTTTAGTAGTCTTGGTTTGCACTTGTGCTACAGTAGAAACCTTTCTTCTTCTAGGAGGTGTTTGAGTTGGTCCAAAAGTTGTAGCAAAGACAGAGGCAAATCTACTTGTACTTATAGGAGTTCCAAAAGCCTTTTTCAACTCAGCACTCATTTGCCCCACATTTGACATATTCTCCACATTTTCTTCTACCTTCTTCTTGATTTTCTTATTCATTATCTCATCATATGTGTCAAACCTTTCAATAGAGGGATCCCTAGCATTAATGAGAAAAATGTTAGCATATGCAATCTGGTCAGATCTAGAGACCTCACAGGGAAAATTTTTTATCCATGAAGTTATGGGTTCAACTACCTCCATATAAAAATTATCTTTATCCACCATAAAAGTGATTTCATTCTTATGTCTCTCCATAACTTGAGAGGGTATCCTATCTCTCTTTTGCATTTCATTTTGAATGTTTTGAAGAAATTCCAAAACATTGTGTCACATTTTTTAGTATCTAGAAAGCTACACATGTGATCCATAATCTACTATGCAATAGAAATATCCTTTCTCTAGACCATATTCTTCAAACCAAGCATTTATTTCATGAAATAAAACATAAGGTAAATATTCAAAGTGTTATATTGGAAACTGTTGAGTGAATCCTTGGTTCTCTATAGATTCTCCAACAACTATTGCCACAAGAGCTCACAAAGATCATACTTATTTCCTTCCTTCACCTTCTAATGAGAAGTTTAGATGGTGGTAGTAGTAGCCGAAACTTCCTTGTTTGAGTAGTAAATCTTATATGCAATACCCATCATGGAATAGTGGACCCCTAAGTCAAAGATGTCATCCAAAGTTAGGATTCTTTTGTCAAATTTAGCTTTGATAAGCTTCATAACTTCTTCATTATTTATGACCTTTAGTGTTGGCATAGGTCTGGTGGAGAATAATCTAGTCACAACCTTGATAACTTCCTTTGTGATTAGGTGGGGTTGATCAAGCCAAAAGATATCTTCATGAATTTGGCTCAAGGAAGTTTTGACCCATTCATATTTGAAGCAAAAGTTGGGGAAACCCTTCCACACATCTAAACCTTTTGCTTCCACATTTGTATAATCTAGCTTGAGCTGAAAATCATCACCCACGAGATGATTATATCTAAACTCTTCCATCTCTAGATGGTTGTTCTCATTTAGTTGTGAGTGAATGCAAATGCGGACATCGTCACCTTTTTATGTTGGGATTTTGGTAAAGGAGAGTGTACAACATATGATACATGGATGTTTAATTTTATCCATGTCATCCTAAAAGGATAAGTATTCTTGGACTGTGGAAAAATTGTGTCATATCTCATCCACTCTTAGCTAACCACAGTGAAAGACACAATAATTCTTCATGACTTCCTATGTTGTGTACTTTGTAGCTAGGGTTGGGAATTTCTTAGGATTGAACACCAAAGGAATCAAAGGAGAAGCTCCTAGGTAAAGCAAGATTTGGGAATTCTATCTCCAACTAGAATTGGAAGAAGCAGAGAATCATTTTAAAAGAATGATTCTTTCTTATACCTAATGATTAACCAACTCATTGTGGATGTAGGATTCAGAATGACCAAGGAGGTCATGCCCTTAATAAAATATTGGAGATAGCGGTTCATTCAATTCCCTAAATCTACATACATCAAGATATATCGATTTGACAAGGAACCTTACTTGTTGCCCAAATATAAAGATAAGCTAATTTTGATTGATTTTTCCAAAAAAGTCATGGAAGTGCATCTCAAATTTTTAGGTAAGCATAAGGAAGGACTGAAATTGAAGGGTACACAATCTACTGAGAGGGGGGAGGTGAATCAATAGATCAAAAAAATTATGAAAACCTTTATTTTATAACTATTATACAGATTTTTAACATGAAGAGCATTGAATCACACAAGAAATTATTTAAAGCACAATACAAGATAACACACAACACCAAATGTACATGGAAACCAAAGATAGGAAAAAAAACTATGAGAAATCTCACAAGCATGAATATAATAAATAAATTTTACAATGTGATGTAGGCACCAACCTACCAGAGACACCAATCCCCAAATAAATCTATAGGCACCAACCTTATAGAGACAATATTCCCCACTGTAAAGAGACACCAATCCCTACCGGAACAATACATCAAGTAGAACACCAGTCCTACAAGATTATAGAAAATATGGCAGATTTAAAATTTAACTTTGATATGCACCAAAGACATAGCTGGCACTCTCCCACATTGAGAATGAAAATTTGATATTGGCACTCCCTCTTTTCTTCACACTTCTATACTCAAATCCAAAACATGTAACCCATTCGCTTACATACCATACATTCGTTACTCTTACCATGCATTTGAAAAATTGAAATATATACATGACACTCTATTAATAGTCTTCCATGTCTCCTAGGGATTTGCAAATAACCTGAATGAATTAAGATGGACCTAAACTAAAATTATATGAAACATGTAATACAATTGTCCAAACACAAATTTCTTGTTGTGAAAAGAACTTGAAACCTTGTGCCACCACATGAACCTTAAATAGGTCCTATCCTCACTCCACACAAAATATTTGAATTTTGCATGCAACTAGTTGTTACCACACATAACTCAAAATTTGAAGAGCTTGATAGATCTTCTGAAACTTCAAAATTATTTGCACACTCAAGCATCACCTCTAAAAACTCAGGAAACTGATAGAAATAGTGTAGAAAAACTCTCCTTCCAAACTGCAAATCAACACTATATTTCTAAAAGAAATGTCAACCATATTTAGAAATCTCTCTACCCAAATGATGTCCTTCCAGACAACCACACTCATGATGATTGCATACCCAACATGGTATAATAAATACACTAACTATCTAAAGGTAGTCACGCCTCAACACAACTTGATCCATGTTACTTGATATAGGATATGATTGATTAGACAATCTACACACTAATAAACAACATGCTCCTAAGACCTTAAGTCAAATGACAATTTTAGTACTCCTAAAATATCTTTCATCTTTGACAACCTTCACATTTGACAACCTTGACACCCTTTGATAACCACGAGCATCAACAACCAATTTGAAAACAATTTGACATCAATGACAACCTATGTTCAACAATCTCCCCCTTTTATAATTGATGGAAAACAACAAAATGTTGAGGCCACCAAACACGTCTAAATGATTTCTTGGTTGTAACATTTACTCCCCCTATGGAAGACATGATATTTTGAGATTATTCTTTCTGAGCAATTCAACATTCTGAGCTCACACTTTCCTTAGTTTAGCATCTCCTCAATTCAACATTTTGAGCCACTTTTTCCCCCTTTAACATCAATGGAAAAGGTTCAACACCATTTGTGTTGACACCCACACACTACCAGTAAACTAAACCATCCAAAAACTTGTTTCCCAAATAGAATCCCCTTGAGTCCATACCGCCAACCCTTCTTGTAACAAGGATACCAAGCTCCCCCTCACCCTATACTACCTCCTGATTCAAGAGGAGGGAGCAACAACTCCCAAATTCTATTGAAGAAACTCAAATGTATCCTTAGGAAGTGGCTTCGTGAATATATCTATAACATGCTCCTTTGTGTCCACATATCCCAATCTTACTTCCTTCTTTGCAACCTTCTCCCTCAAGAAATGATATTTGATTGCAATGTGTTTTTTCTTGAGTGCATCACTAGATTCTTTGAAATGTGTATTGCACTGGTGTTGTCACAAAGAATAATGGAAGGGTCTTCAAACTCAATCTTCATTTTCTTCAAATTTTGCTTCACCCAAAGCACCTGAGTGTAACATGATATTGCAACAATTTATTTTTCGTTTGATGTATATAAAGAAACTATTTTTTTCTTCTTACCCAACCATGACACCAAACTATCTCCAAGGAAGAATGCAACACCACTTGTGCTCTTCTAGTCATCCACACATCCTGCCCAATACGCATATGTATATGTAGTTAGAGTGAAATTTTCACTCTTTGGATACCACAGTCCAAAATAGTTAATAGCCTTCAAATACCTGAATATCCTTTTCACCACCTTAACATGAGTCTCTTTAGGTGTTGCCTGAAATCTGGCAACCATTCCAACTACCTACATAATATCTGGTCTAAATGTTGTTACATACAACAAACTGTCAATCATGCACCTATACAAATTTTGATTTGCTAGAGTAGATTCATCATCTTTACTTAACTTACATCTGATAACCATAGGTGTTGCAGCTGGTTTGGAATATTCCATTTTGAACTTTCTTAAAATCCCATTTATGTATTTGTACTATAAAATAAAAATCCCTTTGTCTAATTGTCTAATTTGCAACCCCAAGAAGAAATATAATTATCCTAACATAGACATCTCAAATTCATTATGCATAGCCCTCTAAAAGTTATTGCACATTTCTTCACTGCTACCTCTAAAAATGATATCATCTACATAAACCACAACTATTATCATTTGTTCTCCTTCTATTTTTATGTATAGATTACTACCTATATAGCCTCTTTATAATCCTTGTTGTTGTATGTATCCATCCAACCTTGAATACCAAGCTCTAAGAGCTTGCTTGAGTTCATACAAATCCTTTTTCAATCTGCAAACATAATTTGGATTGTTAGTATATTGAAATCCTTCTGATTGTTCAATATAAACCTCTTCTTCAAGTTGTCCATTCAAGAATGTCGACTTCACATCCATCTGATACACATTGAAATTCTTGAATGCTGAAAGAGATAAGAACATCCTGATTGGCTCCAGTCTTTCCACTGGAGCAAATATTTCCTCAAAGTCTATACCTTCAACTTGAGCATACTCTTTACACACAAGTTATTCTTTGTTTCAGATCACTTCACCTTCTTCATTAAGCTTGTTTCTAAACACCCACTTTATTCCAATCACATTATTTTTTTTAGGTCTTGGGACAAGTTCCTAAATTTCATTCTTCATGATATGATTCAGTTCCTCCTCCATAGCTTCTATTAATCCTTGTTCTTTTCTTTCTTCTTTGTATGTATTAGGTTCTATCTTTGATAATAAAGCAAAGTGCACTTGTTCACCTAATCTTTCCAGTCTCTTTGGGGTTTGAATCCCACTATCTATGTCGCCTATGATTTGATTTGCAGAGTAATTTTTCTGAACATACTTTGCTGGAGTTTTTGGAACAACTTATTTTGAGTCTTGAATGATGCTATGAATTCATTCGTCATCATTTTCTACTTCTAGAATACCAGTATATTGAATAGTCTCATCAACCCTCATATTTTCAATTTGAACCATCTTCTTCAATCTTTTATTATATTTGTAAGCTTTACCTCTTAAGGAATAACCAAAAAAAATGCCTTCATCTAATATGGAATCAATCTTTCCCAAATTTCTTCACCTCTCTTGATATATCACTTGCTTCAAAATATTAAGAGGTTCCTTATTGATGTCGATCTTCCTTTCCATAGCTCATATGGAATCTTCTCTATCTTATGCCTAACTTGAAATTTGTTCAGAATATACAGAGATGTATGTGTAGCTTATCTCCAGTACATATCCAATATATTTTCTTGACATAACATAGATCTTGCCATCTCCTATACAATACGGTTCTTTCTTTCTATAACTCCATTTTGTTGTAGAGTTCTAGGGGTAGAGAATTGCATCTAGAATCCTTGCTCTTCACAGAATATGTCATACTTCTTAGCAGTAAATTCTCTACCTCTACCTGATCTTAGAACTTTGATTGTCCTTTCGGTTTCATTTTCTACCAATGCCTTGAATGCCTTAAACTTTTCAAAAGCCTTTGACTTCTCTTTCAAAAATGTTATCTAATTCATCCTAGTATGGTCATCAATCAACATCATAAAATACATGTCTCCTTATGGAATCTTAGTCCTCATTGGTCCGCACAAAGCTCTGTATGTACCAAATCCAATGGCTTTTATGTGGAATACTCCTTAGCAGGATATTTGCTTCTTATCTACTTCCCTTCATGACATGGCTTGCAATTGGTTGATTGAGATTTTTTAATCTTTTGCATATCTCATACCAGCCCTTTTGAACTAATCTTTACAATATCATCAAAATTCATGTTTCCTAACCTTCTGTACCAAATACAACTTTCATCCTTTTGCATAGTGAGACAACTTTTCCATTTAGCTCACTGAGATGATAAATATCACTGTGTGTCCTACTTATGCAATCAACTCACTAGTACTTGATTGTCTAATTTCATAACCTTCAACACTAAAGGATAACTTGTAGCCTTTATCACACATCTAACTAACACTCAAAAAATTATGCTTTAAGCCTTCAACATACAAAACATCACGTGTCTTTGTTTTACCACCATCAAGACTTAGCATGTAGTGTAGTCTAACAAATCATTGACTTTTTTGACTTCTTTTCCTTAGGAATCTTCTTCCAAACCTTTTTGAAAACATCACTTCTTCCATCTTCCAATAATGAAGAACTCACAAAATTACTTCTACATTTCCTTGCAATGTGTCCAAAATTGTTGCACTTGAAACAAATGATATTAAAATTATATAGAAGTGCAAATGCATTATTAATGACAAAACTATTTATTCTTATTGGAACTCCTCTACAATCCATGACCTTATGTCAATAATTATTGCAATTAAAAAATAATCAGAGAAAAGAAAATTTGACCTGGTATTGTACCATTGTCTTCCAAATCTTCTTCTTTTTTGCTGCACTTGAATAAAGCCATCATTGTGAGTCATACTTCCATCACTTGCCATGGTCCTTTTTGACTTTGAACTTTTGAAACTCATCACCTCCAAAATAGCCTTAGTAGTATTTTCTAACTTTTCCATCACCTTCTTCTTCTGATCATTAAAACCTACCTAAGTTTTTCTATGTGAAGCTTTTCGACTTTTGAATATCTGATCTAGGGTTTCAGTAATTTTACTAAACTTCAATTGCAATTGTTAATTTACTTTCTCAAGCTCTTTTCTGGCTGACACAATTTTTGCTTCAAGCTTCTCTCAATATTTGTCTCTTGATAGTGATATTTCTATTAGAACTTCTTCAACTCTTTTTGCTTCTTTTCCTTGTGTCTTCAGATCAACAATCAACTTTTCTATAATCCTCAACTCTTTTGATACTCTTTCTGTAGCTCTCACTTCCTCTACAATTATGTCCTTCATTTTTTGATTTCTTTTCTATCCCACAATGATTTCTCCATAAGATTTTCTTCTTCAACATTGTCTTTGGAACCCATTTCAACATCTCCTTCAACAGTTTTAAAAGCCATGAACACAAATTTTTCTTTTTCATCTCTAGATGCATCTTCATCTTCTTCAATGGAGTAGTCTTCTTCCTCATTAGTGTAGAAACTCTTATGTTTTCTCTGACCTTTGAATCTTATTTGAGAATATTTTTTCCATTATTTCTCTCATAATTGTTAGTATTCTTATGGGGACACTTAGCCATAAAATGTTCTACTTCTCCATAATTGAAACGTTTGAAATGTTGTACTTAGCAAAACCTCTTTTTAGCTTCCTAAAAAAATTTGCTTCCTCTAAATCTAATCCACAATTAGAATCTTCATCACCCTACTTCTTGGACACTCTAAAAGCAAACTCTTTCCTTATAGAATCTTCACTTTCAAATCTCATTTCAAATGTAGTCCATGTTCCATGCAATTCAATCAACCTTAAAGCATTCAGATATTTAGCTTCTTCAATAGCAGAGATTTCAGGATCAAACCTTTTTGGGGGAGATCCGAGTACCTTCTTCACAACAATATTCTCTTCCAAACTTTCACCAAGACCTCGAATATGGTTGACAACTTCATCAACCCTAAGCATGAATGCAACAATGTTCTCATCTTCTTTCATCTTTAGACCTTCAAACTAAGCTTTATAAGCCTACAAATTTTCCTCTTTGACTTTGTCATCACCTTTATAGATTGTTTCCAGTTTGTCCCATATTTCCTTTGTTGTTCTGTGTTGCATCACCTTCACAAATTCAGAATTAGTCAAATCACATAAAAGAGAATTCTTTTCCTTAGCATTGAGTTCAAGGGCCCTCTTTCTTGCCTAATCTCTAGGAGTGAGATTTTCAAGAGGCTCATATCCTCTATAATTGGCATCTAGATGCCCATCCTTAAATCCAACAAATAGGACTCCATCCTAACTTTCCAAAAAGAAAAATTGGATCCATCAAAAACTAGTACTTTGTTTCTAGATGAAATTTCATGTGCCATCCTGGGTCTACTTTAATTTGTTAGAATTCTTCAATTGAACTTGGATCTGATACTAATTGAAGGGAACATAATCTATTGAGAGGGGGTTGATGAATTAGTAGATCAAAAAACTTCTAGAAACCTTTACTTTTACAACTATTATATATATTTTCAACATGAAGAGCATTGAACCACACAAGCAATTATTAAAAGCACAACACCAGATGTGTGTGGAAACCTAATATGGTAAAAACCATGGTGAGAAATCTCACAAGCAAGAATATAATAAATGAATTTTACAATGTGATGTAGGCACCAACCTAATAGAGACACCAATCTCCAAATGAATTTATAGGCACCAACCTACTAGAGACAAAAATCCCCATTGAAAAGAGACACTGATACCTACCAGAACAATACATCAAGTAGAACACTAGTCCTACTAGATTACAAAAATAATAGTGGATTTAAAATTTAACTCTAATAAGCACCAAATACACAACTAACACTCTCCCACATTGAGAATGACCTTTTGATACTAGCACTCCCCCTTTTCTTCACACTTATGTACTCATAGCCAAAACATGTAACCCATTCACTTACATACCTCCCATTCATTACTCTTGCAATGCATCTAAACATTTGAAATATATACATGACACTCTATTAACACTCTTCCATGTCAGCCAAGGATCTGCACATAACCCAAACGTCATAAGATGGACATAAATTCAAATTACATGAAATGTGTAATACAATGGTCCAAACACAAATTTATTTCCGTCAAAAGAACTTGATGCCTTGCACCACCACAAGAACCTTAAATAGGTCCTATCCTCACTCCACATGCAAGATTTGAATTATGCACACAACTAGTCATTATTGCACATGCCTCAAACTTCAAATAGCTTGATAGATATTTTGACACTTCAAACTTCTTTCCATAGTAAGCCTCACCTCTGAAAACTTAGGAAACTGATAGAACTAGTGTTTACAAACTCTCCTTCCAAACTACTGAGCAACGCTATATTTCTAAAAGAAATGCCAACCATATTTAGAAATCTCTCCACCCAAAATATGTCCTTTTGAACCACCACACTCATGCTGACTACATACCTGACATGGTATAATAAATACACTAACTATCTGAAGGTAGTCAAACCACTTGATCCATATTACTTGATATATGATATGATCGATTAGATAGTCTACACACTAATAAACAACATGCTTCTAGGACCTTAAGTCAATTGACAATTCTAGTCCTCCTACAATCTCTTTCATCTTGGACAACCTTCACATTTGATAGCCTTGACACCCTTTGATAACCATTGTCAACAAAAATCAATTTGACAACAATTTGACATCAATGACAACCTATTTTCAATAGAAATACCCTTTTTAGTTGGGTTTTTATGGGTGTCCCTCCATTTTTGTTGCTAAGACCGCTAGGTAGAGGACTTTCAAGCACTAGATTTAAAGACTTATGTCTCTAGGGACATTTTGATCTTAAAGAAAAGATGAAGTCTCTTAGTCCTTTTATGTTATTATTTTGCAAACCAAACATTCAATATTTTTCAGCTGACCTCCAAGATGATTTTGAGGTTGAAAGAAGGGATGTGAAAGGCTTGCCATATTCTAAATAGAGAAATTTGAGACAAGAGATGATATCCTAGAAGGATTATCAGACAATGGTCAAACATTGGATCCAATGTACAATATAATCCAGATCGATAGTAAAACATTAGTCTCAATGATTGGGTAGAAAAGGAGGAGCCATTTATTGAGGCTATTTCTAAAAAGGTTTTGTATTGGAGAAATACATGGATTGAGGTGAGAATTAATAGATTCAAGGGCAAGGAAATCCAACTTAAGAGAAAGAAAAAACTACATAAAGTACCCCTCATCAATTCCAATTAGATACAAAAGATAGAAGAGAAAAGATAAATCACATACCTAAGAGTCCTCTAATACAAAAAAATGCTAGAAAAGGTGAAATAACTACAAGCCTTCAAAATAGCTTCAGTGACTTATAAAGTAGCAAAAGTAGGGGTTGTGTCAGGGTTAGGTGTAATTCCTATTGGACAAGTTCTCCCCACTAAAAATAATCTAGAATGAGCCCTTGAGAAAGAAGCTAAAGTGGAGTCATCAATCATTGAGGTGGTGAGCTTGATATATCTACCTTCCCCCACACCCTCAAAACTTGAACAACAAGAAGAATCCTTACACCAAGATGAAGAAGAAGGTCAAAGGAGTGATCAAGCGGATATAAAACTTGATTCACCTAAATTTTCTCCCATATTTGAGGAAAAGGTACTTGAAGTTAATCATGTGGATACTAAACAACATGAATAAAAAGAAAAAGACATTAAAGATCAATAAGTTCATGATAAGCAAGTAATATCAAAAATCCTAGAAGAAAGGGAAGAAGAACATATGTTGACTACTGAGGAACAACAAGAATTGATTAAAACTATAGAAAAATAAAAGGAGAAAGATAAAGCTTCCTCATCAGAAGTAGGGAATAAAGAGCTAGAGGGAAATGAAAAATCCAATGAAATTTAGGGTGAGAGGGAAACAAGTGACAAGAAAGTTCCTATTTAGCCTAGAGCTTCCTCATGGTTAAAATTGAATTAGGAAAAGAGGTGGCAGGTGACAATCTAGCCTCTTAGTTGGAGTGATGTGGTTGTGGAAGTAGAGAAAACCAAAGTAATGAAAAAGCCTAGGAATCTCCACACAGCTAGGGTTAATGAACTAGGAGAGATTATAGAATAAATTGCTACCCCCATGGTGGATAAAAATGATAGAGAGTTGTAAGAGGTATATTATCAACTATCCACAATCAACCTAGGGAAGCAAGCAACGAGAGAGAAGATTACATATTTGGATCTATTCATTGATTCAATCAAGGATAGGATGGCCAAAGATAAATAAACAAAGTAAATATGAGCTTAACACTCAGATTGAGTAGATGAAGACATCCCTAAGGGGATTAGTTTCTCTAGTCCTTGAGCATGCTACATCATTTGAGGTTCCTATTTTGATGACATGCAAAAAAGTAGATTCCCTTAATGGTATGAAGAGGAATTCTCAATTTTTTGACAAATGGACTAAAAAGTTTAAGGAGATGGAAGAATTTTTGGTTGATGGATATAAGCATTATGAAAAGGCCTCTGCTCTAGAAGATCAATTGCAAAAGTACACAAACAACTTGAGGGATGAGGATGAAAAGTATAGAATATACTTAAAACACCTCAGGGAGTTAACTACGATTGGAGCAAAGGAGTTGAAGCTATTTTGGGTGACAAAGACATCTATTTTGTGGATAAAAGTCAAAATTATATCTTTTAAAATGGAGCTAATAGTTGAATTTGCACAGAGTTGTATAAAAAATCTTTAAATTTTGAAGGTTTTATAGTTAGCATCACTAATCTAGATCTTTTATTGCTAGATACACATAGGTTGGACATGTTGCAAGTTATAAAGAGTACTTGGCATAACAAGATAAAAAGTGAAATCAATTCAATATAAGAAGAAGAAATAATTTTGGATAAATTGATGAACATCAAGGCCAATCATAGATGGGTTAAAGATGATATCCAAAGGCTAGAAAAGTGCACAATGGAAATGCCCAATAGTTTTGAAAAAACCAAGTTCGTAATGGAGTGGGTTGATGGACCAAATACAGAGGTAATTGCCTAGGTGTTAACAAATTTTAAGGAGTATAAGCAACTACAAGAAAGGGCGTAGTTGGATATTGTAAAGTATAGAATTACATTTTGATTCTTTGTCCTCCAAAGGGAGGTGCTATTTTTAAATTGAAGTAATTAAAAGTTAACTAGAGTTGATTTTTGGTAAAAAGCAATTTATGTAAGTCAACTAGAGTTCCTTTTGAAAAATTCTTGAATTTGCTAGTCTTGCATGTTGGGCACACTGAGTGTTTTGCATGTCAAATTTTGGAGAGAATGATATTCCCATTTCATTATATATTGTAACAAATCTTTTATTCCAATGGTCTAAAGGTTGGAGAATTAGACTGAAGGTCCAATAGTATAGATTTTTACAAAAGCTTTTATTTCACTGCATTTCATAGTTAGGTTCTTATAGAGAGTTTATCTTAGAATAAGGATAGATCTATGTACCAATGAAGTTATGATGGGATTGTATAAGCTACGTAATCAAAAGGATAATTAAATCTACCTGATTCTATCTATTATGGATTTTCTCTTGCATGCGAATGATATTATTTTTGTTATTCTATTTTATAATTATTATGAGATACATGGTATTTTTTATGAATTATGTTGGGATCTCAATGAATCCAAAATGGTTATGAGCTTTTGAATAAAACCTTAGAATTTATCATTGAAAATAAATTGGATTGTGTGTACAAAATATTTATTTATTTACAATTTATATTAGATATCTCTTTGATTAATGAATAAATTGGATCAATTGAAAAATACGTCTTTTTATTTTTTGCATCCCTTGGTATATCTTTTGAATTTTCTTTAAACACTTGTTAGTCAGGATTATATTAGAATAAATTTGCACAGGTGTAATCAAATACCAACATGCCCTTGAATATTACAACCATATTGATTTCTCAACTAGACATCATAGTTGTAACCAAATTCCAAGACCTTGGAAGGTGATTGATCATATTGTAAGTCTCCTTTTTAGGAGGGGTAAGGTGATCTATACCCTGCATGTGTTACATGTGTCAAATTTTTCATCAACGGGAAGGTGTTGTTTGATCTATGCACTTCATTTCAATTCTAGAATATGTATCTATCTCCTATTGCTTCAATTAGATTTCAAGGTTACTCCATATTGAGAGTTTTCTAGTGTTACTTGGCATTAAGATAGTAAATATTTGTTTTTGTTTCTTTAATATCATTCTAGAGTTGCTCCAACACTTGAGATTTTCTAGTGTTTCTAGCATTAGACTTATCTTTCCCTTTGTTTCTATATTAAGGTTCCAAAGTTTACTCCATAGTGCTCTTCCAATGTTTCTTTGCATCAAGTTATCTCATGTTATGGCGGGTCTATATAGTCTATCTTATTTTCAAAGGGAATAATTTTATTATTTAGAAAATGGAGCTTCTTTACATGCGAGGAGGATCTTGTATCCTTTCTCTCTTTTGGAGAGGAGTTTTGTCACACTAGATTTTCTCTTTTTTCTCTTTTATGAGATTATTTTAATGGGTACCTTTTAACATGGCCTACTAGTTAGGATCCATCCTTGCATCCTTGCATCATTTGGTATTTGTTTTTTTCCCTCCTCGGGCCAAAATTCAATGGGGTGTTGGTGTGAATATGGTAGTTTACCTAACTAGTTCACTAGTAGGTCTTCTTCACATGTTAAGTTTACTTAGGTCCTAGGGAATATTTCTAGAAGTCTTAGGTTTCATGTGATCTTATCTTGGCATTTAATTCTAGCATCCTAGGTCATTTAATAACTATTGAGGTAGTTGTCTCATTGTACAAGATTAAGACACATGTCATGATCTTGTTTAATCTTATCTCTCAACCTTATCTTTATAAGAAAGGCATATCATGTACATTTCATATTCAACCAAATCAATCTTCGCATCAATAATTAAGCAACATATCTCTTTTTCTATTTCTGTAGAAGATATTTTGGTTTGGTGTATACTTCTAGGTGTTGAAGTTCACATTCAACTCCTAGAAGGATCAACTTCAACTACTAGACTAGTGTCAATTCTATTGTAATATAGTTAGATCTTGACAAAACAATGATAGAGTAAATCAAGCAAACATTCAAATGAGCCTAATGTACTTGGACATATCTTGCAAAGATTAGACCCTCAATTTACCTCCTATTCTTAGAAATACACCCATTCTTAGTAATCCACAACAAATTTTAATTCCCCGCATACCAACCCTAAAAGAGTTCCTACTTTGACATATAAATTCACAAGTAAAATAAATTTACTACACCCCTCAAG
>VDFB02377962.1:169016-189610 GCA_007258455.2 Sequoia sempervirens
AACAAAAGAATGATACAACTATTACATCTTCCTATTGCACTTAGTATTGCAATAAAAACAACCCTACCATCAAAGATCGACAATGATGCTGACAAGCTTCCCCATGAACTCCTACTCTGTAAAGGCCAATGCATCATGCTAACTACAAACCTATGGACTCAAGCAGGCCTTGTAAATGGTTCTCTTGGACAAGTTGTAGATATTGTATACATGGAAAGCTCCAAACCACCAGATTTACCATTATATGTGGTAGTAAAATTTGATACTTACAATGGCCCTCCTTGGAGCATCCATGCCCCAAAAACTATTCCTATATCACCCATATCACTAGGTGCTCAGAGGAAATTACCACTTTGCAGTGCATGGGCGATTACAATACATAAATCCCAAGGAATGACAATCAAAAGAGCAACAATCGATATAGGCAAAAAAGAAAGACAAGGATTAACTTTTACAGCTATATCTAGAGTTAAATCAATACACGGACTTAGGATCGACCCACCATTTACCTTTGATCGATACTCAAGAATGAAGAATAATCCCTTCACAATTATCAGGAAAAAAGAAGAGCTTCGACTACGTCTTCTCTCTTTATGATGAGTACAGGTACACATACATTAACACCCCAGTCCCTCAAGAAAGTTATATTTGTTTTTCTTTTATCTTCACCTTACCATATTGATATACATAGAAACTATTATTTCTATACTTACCAAGCATTTGCAATCACATGCAGGTGGATGTTCTAGCTTCGTATACTCCTACAAATGGTTGCTCCAAGCTGACGCATTTGCAATCACATGCAAGTGGATGTTCCAGTTTTGTATACTCCTACAACTGGTTGCTCCAAGCTGGCGAATCCTCCTAAAGTATTGGTCATTTTTAAGGCATACAAAGACTGTATCACATTCAATACAATATTGAGCCACTTCCCATCCCTCCATGAAAATACAACAAACCCCTTTGCATACAATCCATACTACCAAATTGATCCATATCAAGAACATGAACCAAAGCATATTTCAAGCAATACCACGCAAAATCAACCATCAAGAATCCAAACATCCAATAAACCATATACATATACCACCTACTGTTCCATCCACCCATGAGATGCTCACTTCTAAATATACATGTAGCTGTTCCACAAAAAAAAAAGAGTCAACATTTGGGAGACTGTAGAGTCCTTATGATCAAGCTGCTATCAATGCTACCACAGTTCATACCTTCAACCATGATTCACACATCATCCCATCCACCAAAAAAAAATAAAGGGACAAATAAATTCAAAAAATTCAACAAATAATATGCAGATGGATACCATAAAATACAGCACAAAAACATCCCTACTAATCTCCATCAGTAAAAAGAAACTATGGGGAAAAAATCAAAAAGGGAAGCTCTTCCATCAAATAAATTCCAATAGTGCACAACAAAGCTTTAGTAAAAGAAACTATGGGGAAAAAATCAAGAATGGAAGCACTTCCATCAAATAAAGTCCAATGGTGCACAAAAAAGCTTCAATAGCAACCAAAAAAGACATATGCACACATTTTGGCCCAAACAAATCACCAAATCCACCTACCATTGCTTGCCTCCCAAGTTTGGAAAAAGAAAATCTAAACCATCAACTGTTAATGTACACCATCATAAGTTGGGACATCCATGATATCCAAATCTTAGAATAACCATGCGTTGACAACAACACTTTATCATAAGGACTCTTATGGCTCCCTAATCGAGATGTCTACATCTCAATGAGATTGCAAAAAAACAACAACAGCTACATGTGGCAAAAGAGGTACACGCATCTTAGTCCATCCACAATAGATCCAACACTCCATCCACCTTATCCAAATTAAATCAATTCATCCGTGTACCACCTACCAAATCCATGTTTACCCATCACCCCCCACATTCTGAATCCTCCTAATCTTGATTGACATTCGATCTACACCTTACACCTGCTTGTGGTAAATTTCTTGATATGGATCATAATCATTCACTGCACCACCATTATACAAGTATTCTCTAGATACCCACACGCACTCCTAATAACACCCCCAACCATCCTTTCCATACCTTGCATTTCCATTGACCAATCCGTTTATTCCATGCACCCAACACTACATTCCATGTACAGTCCTACAACAACAACAGTATTGAAGCAAACATCATGCAATATATCCATCTATTCCAAAAAAAATGTAATGATTCATGTTCTCAATCTATTATTGAGATTCAAACATTGTATAATCACATTGTCTATTTACCTACTACTATCTTCTAATGTCAAACATTGTTACCTTTAATCAATATACATGAGATCCAATGGTAGATCATTTAACAATTATGCATTCCCTTACAGGAATTGAAACACAATTGAAACTAAATCTTTGAATTAGGAAGATAATTAGGTTCCATTACAATAGGCTAATGTTATGCTTGCAATAAGCAGCCTATAAAATCGACATTGAAAGAGACATTAGAAATAAGAATTATACATTACCATATTTACCTTTATTGTTCGATTAAGTTGCAAAATTAATGGATCTGTTGAAATAAATACTACCTATATGAACAAATAATAGTTGAGACACCATCTTAAAGACAAACTTCTTCTTTAGGCAATGGCCATGGGAGATGGCCACCTATGTAGTAACAAATTTGTAAGACCTGTGCCATATACAGCAGTGGCATAGACATTAAATTCAAAGCAAGCAGCATCCAAATCACCATAAAGTTGATTGGAGAGAGCCTTTGCAACTGTTGTCTTGCCAATATCCAGCTTTAACGACCTCTTCCATTGAATAAAGATATTCATATAATTTCTTAGTAGACATTGCAAAAGTACTAATCCGGTTCATCTCTTCAATCCGTTGCTAGAATAGTTGGAAAATAAAACTGACATATAATATGAAAGATAATATTTGGAAAATAAATCTTACACATTTTCAATTATCCAAGAGAAAAATTGAAAAATCAAACATTCTTTTATATATTTAATAGAACGGCTTCTGAGAAAAATTTATCAGTATTAGAAATAATTAACATTTAAGAATTGGAATAGTCAAGAAAATAAATGTTACTACTATTAAGACTGCTCTCCACGGTTACAGTTGAAGGTGTGTCCATCTGTCAAACCTTTTGTCACGTGTCTTGTCTTTCACACCACATTTTGTATACAAGCATAATACTAAATAATGAAGGATAAGAAGACAAGCTGGGATTTATTGGAGAGCTAAAGCAGGAGGGCATGACTTCCATGGTGGGCGATGGAATTAATGATGCACCAGCATTAGCAAAGCTTACAATGTCAAGTTATGTTCTAAAGTGCTTCATTAATTCAAATATTTTGAGAGCATCCTTGGAAATTCCATGTTGTGCATATCCTGAAATCATTGCATTCCATGAGATGACATCTCTTTGGGGCATTTTGTCAGAGAGTGAACATCAATAGGCTTTTAGGTATATACTTAATTTATTTATATACCTAACTATTACAAATTAATCAATTTTAATCTCTCAGATAAGCAGGAACCCTTTCTTTCATCAACAACGATGACAATTGTAGATTACAATGAAAGAATTCAAAGCTCTTGTATATTTGCATTTGTAGTCCATTATATTTAGATTACAATGAAAGAAATGTAGATTACAATGAAAGAATTCAAAGTATTTGGATATTGTAGATGACAATTGTAGTCCATATAATGCCTAATACCCTCCTTGCATATTTTTAATAACTCCATTACTCTATATGCATTTTTCATTCTCTGTTGCTTCTAGATGGTCAGTTTACAATGTCAGCAGTGCCATTGTAACGGCTCATAATGGGGATTAAAATATTTCATGCTTTTTGAAAACTATTTATGGAAGCAGTTTTCGGTGCAAAAAAATGGGAATATGTTTAAGCTCTAAAATTGCCGTGATTTCCAGTCATTCCCTTGAGTGCTATAGAAATAACTTCAGTTTTCTCTTCCCACACTTGATGCATCTAATTAATGCATAGTAAACATATGAGTGAGCCAACACAAAACAAAGCATCATACTTAAACATGAGTATAATAGCACTGTCCCAAAGCCCCAATAGGAAGTTGTGCCTCGAGTAAGTGGTCTTAATAACTATTGGCACATGACAGATCTGCTTTTAGATGGATAAGCACTAGGGAAAAATTAATCATGGTCACGATATATGTGTAGACCATTGAAAAAAACAAGAACCGTAAATGTATATACCCCTACGGGTGATGGAAACAATGAGAAAAATAGGTTAAAAGTTTTCTTCAGCAAACCAGAATATGGCGGCACACTGAAATAATTTGATAAGGTGGGGATGGAAGTGTTTACAACTGCAATTTGGACATCTTTTTCCCAAGGCCAATTTAAGTTTAAAAAAATAGAACATAAAAGCTCATTTTAACAATCACTGAAAACCATTGCAACTAGCCTGGGAAAGAAAAATCCAGTCTAGCTAACAATACCGAAACTCTCAGGCCATTAAATTCAATTCAGTTAAGAGCAAAAGTATTTTTGAGGAAATCAAGAGCCCTCCGCGCTCAGTCTATAGGAAAAATCGGCATTGCTTAAATGCATCCACAAAAATGCTATGCTATTTAGCAAAAGCCTCCTACGTGTACTTCATTGAAATTTTATGTTCCTCAAAATTATTTGCACCCATTTACCCTGAGGAAAGAAAAAAACCCCAAAACAGGGTTGCCAAATCCTTTTTATCTTCAAAACCAGATGATGCGATGTTCACAAAAATAATGTATAAATCAACTGATGAAAACTGAATCAAATGTAAAATCGATTGTGTAATCAAAGGAAGACACAGGAAAGGAAAGATTACAATAAACTGGAATCATGGGAAGTGGCTTACCTACAGATTCTGCGGAAATTGTGTCGATGCCAATGACAGAAAATGGGCAGAGGTCGCAGGAAATTTTGAGGAAACCCCAAGTTGTGTACGGTTGCTCCTTAATCTTGCTGCTTCAATCTATCACAGTAAAGGGGCAGAAAGCATTAGCGGCGGGGGATAAATAGAAACAAAAGACATCTGAATGAGCAGACAGAGAAATCATGTGAAGACTTCTGAAGAATAAAATCCAGTACCCGTTATTAAAATTTAATCATTGAGAAATATTATAAACAGGGGACGATATAAATCGACAGTACAGATGAATCTTAAATCCAGAATCTGCACAAATGTGTCCCGCTGTCAACGATAAACACAAACCAGACTGGTAAGTGACTTACCTCTAGATTCTGCACAAATGAGTCCCACTATCAACGATGCCTGAGAGAGAAAATGGGCAGAGTTTGCAGGAACCCTACCAAAGCCGAAATCACTTATTAATAAAATAATTAACTCATTTACATCTAATTAATTTTATTATTATTTTATATATTACAGTAAATACGCATTGTACCTAACTGTAATATATACCTAAATTGTAATAAAGATGTCAACTATTAAGCATTGTTCCTTATTAAGTTGTAATACTTATATATTGGATCTCATGTATTACAGTAATGTTTGTGTATGAAGGTATGCAAATATATTTTATTGTTACTTCATTTTAATTAATAAAATATGATTTTGAACTACAGGGTATTTTCACAAAGTACAATAACCAGTATAATGGCAGAAAATTTGAAGGAAATATTCACTGCATAATTCATAAGCTCTACTATTCATTGCATTCAATGCAATGTAAATCTAATGAGATGTGTTGAACCCTCGTTGAATTCTCTCCCAGCGGAAGATGCTTCATTAATACAAAACACTGAACTAAAAACTTTCAAGCGTTGTTTTTTTGGGCAAGAATGACTCAGGACGTAGAAATGAAGATGGAGACAGAAGGAAAATTATATATAAAAGAAATACCCCCTAAATTTGTACCGCTCTACCTATATACAGGTGAAGTTGAAAGGGGTTTGCCACCAAAACTATAGCATGAAAACAATTACCCAAAACATCTTTACAGATCAAATAAAACATAGAAAGAATTGCAAAGAATTCAAACCAGAGCAAATGACTCACCTCATGATTCTGCAAAATATTCTCAATGCTCTCTTTCTGTCAACAATCCAAGATATTTTTGACCAACTGCCATCTCGAGTAAATGCATCTAAGAAGGCAGAAGGCGGATGCAACACACAGGGTACACCAACCGCCATCCACAGTAAATGTGTGGCAATTGCAACTTGTGTGTGCAATGGGTATGCCGAAGAGTTGTGGAAGGTCAATTACGAAAAAAATTTGGTCTATTGCACATTTGTGCAATACACAGTCACTGCGAATCATCGATTTTTTTTTGGAGAATTGACAGCCAAAATCAACCATGCATCCACCCCATGTGATCCAAAACATGACCAAACAAAATCTCCTCAACTGATGATAATCAAAGTTCCACACAACAGGATCACAAGTTGGCGTTTGCAATAGAGAGTATAGAGAGAAAGAGAGACACAGACAGAAAGATGAGGAGCAAAGGTGACCTAGAGTAAAGGAGAGAGATACAGAGAACAGGGAGACATACAGAGAGACAAGAAGACTGCAGACAGTGATGCATTTATATAATGAGAGAGATGAGTTAATGGTATTAATAAATATGACAGAGAGATGTATATATATGACAGGTTGACATGACAGAAAACAGACAGAGATGAGTATAAGAAAACGGATATATAAATGAATGGTTTATTTAAATGAGTGCAGACAATGACATACAAACAGGCGCACAAATATATTTATGGTTATATAAGTGTCACAAGTGACAGAGTTTCAAGCAACAGTATATGCATATTAAAAACATATGTAAGACAGAGCATGAAGCATTGTGATGCATGTCACGAGCAAAAAAAGGAAGAACTAGAGCTCGAGATATGGAGAGAGAGAGAGGGTGAGGGAGAAGGGGGGGAGATTTATAGAGAGGAGAGAGAAGTAGGGAGATATTGAAAGAGGGAGTGATAGGGAGAGAGGGAGTGATAGGGAGAGAGGGAAAGAAATGTCATAAATGGGAGCTATGGAATGCGGATTTTCTCCAAATCTTATAGTTGCCAATGCACTGGTAGACATGTATGCAAAGTGTGGAAGAATAGAAAAGGCAGGTAAACTATTTGACATAATGCCTCAAAGAATATAAAAGGCACGTAAACTATTTGTTGTAGTTGCAACTGCCCTGCTCGACATGTATGTGAAATGTGGAAGCATAGCAAATGGCATGTTCATCGTTTGACAAAATTTTAATGCAGACAACAACAAGAGTTTTATCATTAGCATGGACTTTTCCACAATTGGGATGGTTTGCAGGGCCTATCGTAATGCTTGTTTTTTCAAAACTTGGATTGTAACCAAATAATGATTGATCAGTAGCCTACATATAATTTATGCCAGAAACAGGGCCATTGGTCACTGGTCAATAAAATTACTTAGGCCAGTTTGTGATTTCCAAAAAAAATGTAGATGTTTCTTTTAAGAATGCAATGACTTCACCCTTAAATGTTGTACATACACCATTTCCAAAGTGTTTTATTCACCAATAGAAAACATTTAGATTTAATCCAAGTTATGCCAAAATTATTGTTACAATGTGGAAGTTCTGGAGATGTATTGAATAAATATTTGAATTGCCTTCAAAACTACTAAAAAATGAAAATATTCAACGCAGGTAAAATGCACAAATATGGCTGAAACTCTACCCAAAATATGGTAGAGGCAAAGTCAAGTAAATTTGGGTAAAAAAATCTGTGAAATAGCTCTCCAACACAGGAAAATGTTGTGTCTCAAAATATGATCAATGAGAGAGTTTTACTTTCAGTTCTAACTGCCACATGTAGGGATTCTATATTTTGTTTCTACAAAAAAAATGTTTTGTTTACAGGTTTTAAAATTCTTTTCAACCATAAAATACATGTTAGTTCTATATTTTTTACTCTTTCAAAGTCTGCATTACAACTGCATACACAAATGTTACTTTAGTATATGTTTCTGCAAAGTCTTCCTCACTTACATCATTCACTTTGCAGGCCTGTCCCATTCAATGCATAGCTTTGGCAATTGACTACTTCATCAATGCTACAAACTTGTTGCTTTCTTTTTTACAACCGGTCTACCAACATCATATGTTTGTATACTACACAAAAAAAGTTTCACCATCTTATAGTAAATCTATCGTTTGCACTGGACCTCTACACTGCAAGTTTGGTTCACAACAATAAAACTTCATTTATTTATAAACCTTCAACTATTACATTTTATTGGAATTAATCAATGAGGTATATATTACAGTTAATAAAATAATTAATAAAATAATTAATAAAATAATTAACTGTCAGACATAATTAGGGCAGAGTTTGCAAGGTAAATGAGGTATATATTACAATTAATCTGACATCTTTATTTTATTGGAATTAATCAATGAGGTATAAAGTTAGAATAATTAGGACTAGGATTTACTTAAAAAACTCCCACTGTCATTTGAATCCAACGGTGCAAAAGTTGATCCAGAATTTCTAAAAGGAGGCTTGTGTATAAGTGTGTAGATAAAGTTGCAAGATTAAAAGAAAGTTGTGGAGGTTAACAAGAAACTATTGTTGTGATTCCCTAATATATCTAAGTTTTATCCTAAGAGGGGATTAAGGTCTTTTTGTGTAAATATGTTGTGTAAATTTTTGTTAATTAATTTATAATTTATGATTTATTTTTATTATTGTTAAAACAAGGTTTAGTTAAGTTCCCTTAAGTCTCAAATATCATGTTTGAACTTAAAAAAAAAATTTAGAGGTGTTTTAATGTTATTTTCTTATTATTTGAATCAAATTAAACCCCTAAAATAATTATTTATGAGATGGGACCATGTTGAAGTTTTTAATATGTGTTTTGGAGGAGTTTAGAACCTTTTAATTTAATATTTTATTAATTATAAATTCTTTTTATAAAATACTAAATATAAATTATTTATTAAAAAAATTTAGTGTTTATAAAAAATCAACTTTTAAAATTTTAAGATAGAAATTTCTTTTTTAAAATATTTTACTTTAATAATCTTTTGAATCTTAATTTATTTTACTTTAGAACTTATACTATATTACCCTTATTTTTTAAAAATCTAACTATAATGTAATTTTAATATAGAATATTTTTCACTAAAAAAAAAACATCTTCCTCTTTGAATCTCCATAATTTCCTTCAAACTAACTAACACTTGTATTCCCGTAAACTAACCCCTACAATTCTATGCGATGTAATGCCCTAAAATTGAAAAAACACAACTATCAATTTTTTTTTAACAAAGGTATAATAATGCAAACAATTGTTAACCATGTGTGCATAGTGGCACACTTTACGCTTTGGGTGAAGTTGCTTGTGCAACTCCACCATTGACGCACCACTCGATACCCTATAACTATCTAACTAGCAAAGTGCTACCCATATAGGTTCTATTAAACCTATATTTTTACCCTTAATATTACAGTAGGCATTAAAAGCAGACTTAGTATACCATTCAATGGGTTTTGAGAGTCTCGGTCAATGTCAATGTCTCCTTGACTGAGGAGATGCAGATATACAGACCCTCTTTCATTATTGCCGTCTGCCCCACCGACTATTTCTTCGTATCTTCCACATAGATGGCCGCTACTTGGTGAACGTTGTTTCTGTTAATGTATTGTACCAATTGAGATAGTATTGTATTTAAGATGGAGTCGCATCATATATGTAATAAACAATTTTCATTTTTTTCATCTGTTACTATGTAAAATTATGTTTAAGTGCAAAAAATTAGTCACAATGAATAAAAATAAAATAGCAATTGCACCTTGGTGTGCAATGGGTACACCGAAGAGGTGTGGAAGGTCATTTTCTACATGGGAATTAGATTTGGTGGATAAAATTTCCCTAAGCTCTTGTGAGGGACATACATTTATCATTGATTTTTTGTGCAGACAATATTGGTTTATAATGTACTGTTCAAATGAGAATAGATAGATAATTTACATGATCTGGTAAGCATCTCTCCCATTGGCTAGGTACTTACATTATGGATGTTGTAGAGCTTTAGGAATATGATAGCACTACAACATAAGTTGTTTATTTTTAATATTTAAGTTGTAATTGGCTAGGTACTTACATTATGGATGTTGTAGAGCTTTAGGAATATGATAGCCTTACAACAAAAGTTGTAATATTTCATCTTTAACCAACTGGGTTTGTCTCCAGATTAGATTAACTTCAATAAAATCAATGCATCAATTCTAACCTAGAAGCACATAACGGCCATAAAACACTGAAGGATATGGGTAAGCAAGCTTTCTTTATAGCATCCTTATTTTTATTTGCATTTTTGTTGCATCAATTTAAATTACCAATATGTTCCGCAATCATCCAAATCACAAATTTTGACCTCTAACCCAATTGTAAAAATAGTCTAAACTCAAATGACTTGCTAACAATACCAATGCTAAAAAATAGCTCTAATTATGTCATAGACATAGCCAAGGTTTTATCGCTTGAAAAGGCAATGCAAGTTGGGAGTGATCTAC
This sequence comes from Sequoia sempervirens, assembly GCA_007258455.2. Classification (NCBI taxonomy): domain Eukaryota; kingdom Viridiplantae; phylum Streptophyta; class Pinopsida; order Cupressales; family Cupressaceae; genus Sequoia; species Sequoia sempervirens. The sequence continues at coordinate 179,565 of VDFB02377962.1, forward strand.
AGGCACTACAAGATATGTCAGAGTGGAAGATAAGTGTTGTAACTTAATCTCATCAAGATTTATCTTGAGAAAATTGCACATATGTTGATGAATATTATATTGAATAAAGGTTGTCATTGATGTCAAAGAATATATTATTAGAGGTGGCATTATCTTTTTAGGAGTTGTACTATCATACCTATCTTTGTTGATAATTATAATGCCATATTATTCAAAGTTGAACAAAGGTTGTAATTGTATTTTATGATGATTAGATATATGTGAGAATTAAAGGTAACTGCACTACCATTTTGAGCTCAAGAAATATATGTTGCTAGCTATATTAGAGAATCTATGTTCTAGAAGTATGTTGTATATCAGGAGTTATGTGTATGCTTACAATATCATGCATTCATATATTCACTATGATAGAAGTAATCTGGAAGGGTGCACCAAAATGCTTCAATTCAACTTTTTAGGTTAGAAAGATTTCTCTAGAAATATAATTATAGTTAGCATTTCTTTTAGAGGGTGATTTTGACTCTACGATTTGAGAGGAGAGTATGTCTACACTTTTTCTATCATATTCCAAAGTTTTCAGAGGATATTTTTAGCATGCAAGAAGTTTGAAATGGAAAAAGGATCTATGTGCTTATCTATCAACCAATTGTTGTTCAAGACCTATGTGGTAACAACTAGTAGCATGCGACATTCAAAGCTAGTGTGTGGTGTCAAGATAGGACCCAATTAAGTTTCCTATGGAAGCGCACCTCATGTTCTTTTAGCGACAACAAATTTGATTTAGCACTGACTTGTTACATGTTTCATTTAATTTGAATTTAGGTCCACCTTATGTCATCCTGGTTATTTGTGAATCCTCGTCTGACAGAAATGAGTGTTAATGCAATATCATTTATATATTCCTCAATTGTATAGATGCACAATGTGAAGCATAATTGAAGAGAAAGTGGTGAATATACAAGGAGATGATTGTGAAGCTAGAGTTATTCAAGGAAGAGTTACATCTCAAAGTGTGTGTCATTATCAAAAGATCATAAGGAGTATGCAAGTGTATGAGATGTGTTTGACTATAATTGAAGGTCTGCAAGATTTGTCTATGTAATTTGGTAGGGCTAGTGTTCTACTTGTTGTGCTGATACTATTGGGAATTGGTGTCTCCAGTAGGTTGGTGCCTATAAATACAATTGGGGATTGGTGTCTCCAATAGGTTGGTTCCTACTTCATGTTGTAAAATTCACTTGTTATATTCATGATTTATGAGGTTGGATTTGGATAGTAGATCCAAGAAGCTATTCTCACTTTAATTTCCTCATCTTGGGTTTGCACGTATATCTAGTGTTCTATTATGTGAATGTGTGCTCTTGGTGTTGCTTAATTAGTAGTTGTGAAGATTCAAGTATTCTAATATGTGTGATTGAGTTAAGAGTTTTAAATAGATTTGATCTATTGATTCACCCACCCTCCTCTCAGTAGATTGTGTAACCTTCATACTATGTGTCACCTAGGGATTGTAAAGGAAAGGTCTTGTTGTTGAGAGATGGCATTTCCTCTCCCATGAACACATGAACTAGGTAAAATTTTGAACAAAGTGACGTGATCCTCCTCTTGCTCAACTTGCACCAAGATGGAAATCTTAAATCGTGAAGCCTCATTTTAATGATGTGCAACAAAGTGGGATTTTTTGCAAAATGCAAATAGGTGAGAAAACTAAATATAACGAAGGCATAATATATCCAAGTGAAATTATTTTCAATTATACCTGTGTAAAATGTATGGGAACAAGATCTTATAAAATAATTTTCAAATGAAAAAGAAAAGAAACCTAAAGATCCCATGATATATTATGTTGTGCCCTTATGTAGTTGCAAATCTAGATCTTTATTTCATTCCATGTGCCACTTTTGGATCTAATTTGTGTTTCTTCCTTTTCTATAAATATAATTTTCTGAGCATTATAAAATGTTGGTCTCTATCCAGTCTTTTAGGAAAGATCTAAAGTGTTGAGGCTAGTCTCGATCAAGTTGTAGACTTGTATTGTATTTGGTGTTTGATTACTGTAGAAAAATATCATTTATGTCATTTTTTTGTGATGGATTTGTAATTATTTTTTATAAATCAAATAATAGACATTACTTTTGTTGCCATTTTACATGTCTCCATTTTTTATTTTTTTTTATGAGATTCAAGGAATTATTAGTTTCACACGTGTTGTTCATTATATCAGGGTTTTGCTAGTTTGAATTCTTGAGGGGTGTAGTAAATTTATTTTACTTGTGAATTTATATGTCAAAGTAGGAACTCTTTTAGGGTTGGTATGTGGGGAATTCAAATTTGTTGTGGATTACTAAGAATGGGTGTATTTCTAAGAATAGGAGGTAAATTGAGGGTCTAATCTTTGCAAGATATGTCCAAGTACATTAGGCTCATTTGAATGTTATGATTTACTCTATCATTATTATTTTTTGTCAAGATCTAACTATATTACAATAGGAATTGACACTAGTCTAGTAGTTGAAGTTGATCCTTCTAGGAGTTGAATGTGAACTTCCAACACCCTAGGAAATTAGCCACCAAACCAAAATATCTTCTACAAGAGAGAAATAGAAAGAATATGTTGCTTAATTATTGATGCAAGATTGATTGGTTGAATATGAAATGTACATGATATGCCTTTCTTATAAAGATAAGGTTGAGAGATAAGATTAAACAAGATCATGACATGTGTCTTAATCTTTTACAATGAGACAACTACCTCAATAGTTATTAAATGACCTAGGATGCTAGAATTAAATGCCAAGATAAGATCACATGAAACCTAATACTTCTAGAAATATTCCCTAGGACCTAAGTAAACTTAACATGTGAAGAAGACCTACTAGTGAACTAGTTAGGTAAACTACCATATTCACACCAACACCCCCATTAAGTGCAACTGAGGGAGGAAAAAACCAATGCAAATGATGCAAGGATGCAAGGATGGGTCCTAACTAGTAGGCCATGTTAGGTACCCATTTAAAAATGTAATCTCTCGCAAAAAGAGAAAAAAGATAAAATCTAGTGTGACAAAACTCCTCTCCAAAAGAGAGAAAGGATACAATAAAGTTCCCCTTCATAAAAAGAAAATAAGATAGACTATATAGACCCGCCATAACATGAGATAACTTGATGCAAAGAAACATTGGAAGAGCACTATGGAGTAAACTTTGGAACCTTAATATAGAAACAAAGGGAAAGATAAGTCTAATGCTAGAAACACTAGAAAATCTCAAGTGTTGGAGCAACTCTAGAATGATATTAAAGAAACAAAAACAAATATTTACTATCTTAATGCCAAGTAACACTAGAAAACTCTCAATATGGAGTAACCTTGAAATCTAATTGAAGCAATAGGAGATAGATACATATTCTAGAATTGAAATGAAGTGCATAGATCAAACAAAACCTTCCTGTTGATGGAAAATTTGACACATGTAACACATGCAGGGTATAGATCACCTTACCCCTCCTAAAAAGGAGACTTACAATATGATCAATCACCTTCCAAGGTCTTGGAATTTGGGTTACAACTATGATGTCTAATTGAGAAATCAATATGGTTCTAATATTCAAGGGGCATGTTGGTATTTGATTCAACCTGTGCAAATTTATTCTAATCTAATCCTGACTAACAAGTGTTTAAAGAAAATTGAAAAGATATACTAAGGGATGCAAAAAATAAAAAGACATATATTTCAATTGATCCAATTTATTCATTAATCAAAGAGATATCTAATATAAATTGTAAATAAATAAATATTTGGTACACACAATCCAATTTATTTTCAATGATAAATTCTAAGGTGTTATTCAAAATCTCATAACCATTTTTGATTCATTGAGATCCCAACATAATTCATAAAAAATACCATGTATCTCATGATAATTATAAAATAGAATAACAAAAATAATACCATTTGCATGCAAGAGAAAATCCATAATAGATAGAATCAGGTAGATTTAATTATCTTTTTTATTACATAGCTTATACAATCCCATCATAACTTCATTGGTACATAGATCTATCCTTATTCTAAGATCAACTCTCTATAAGAACTTAACTATGAAATGCAGTGAAATAAAAGATTTTGTAAAAATCTATACTATTGGACCTTCAGTCTAATTCTCCAACCTTTAGACCCATGGAATGAAAGATTTGTTACAATATATAATGAAATTAGAATATCATTCTCTCCAAAATTCTACATGCAAGACACCCGGTGTTCCCAACATGCAAGACTAGCAAATTCAAGAATTTTTCAAAAGGAACTCTAGTTGACTTACATAAATTGCTTTTTACCAAAAATCAACTCTAGTTAACTTTTAATTACTTCCAATTTCAAAATAGCACCTCCCCTTTTGGAGGACAAAGAATCAAAATGGAATTCTATACTTTACAATATCCAACTACGCCCTTTCTTGTAGTTGCTTATACTCCTTAAAATTTGTTAACACCTAGGCAATTACCTCTGTATCTGGTCCATCAACCCACTCCATTATGAACTTGGTCTTTTCAAAACTATTGGGCATTGCCATTGTGCACTTTTCTAGCCTTTGGATATCATCTTTAACCCATCTGTGATCGGCCTTGATGTTCATCAATTTAACCAAAATTATTTCTTCTTCTTATATTGAATTGATTTCACTTTTTGTCTTCTTATGCTAAGTGCTCTTATAACTTGCAACATGTCCAACCTATGTGTATCTGGCAATAAAAGATCTAGATTGGTGATGCTAATTATAAAACCTTCAAAATTTAAAGATTTTTTATACAACTCTTTGTGCAACTCCAACAAATTCAGCCTATGTTCAAGTATTAGCTCCATTTTAAAAGATATAATTTTTACTTTTATCCACAAATAGATGTCTTCATCACCCAAAATAGCAACATTATTCAACTCCTTTGCTCCAATCTTAGTTAACTCCTTGAGGTGTTTTAAGTATATTCTATACTTTTCATCCTCATCCCTCAAGTTGTTTGTGTACTTATGCAATTGATCTTCTAGAGCATAGGCCTTTTCATAATGCTTATATCCATCAACCAACAATTCTTCCATCTCCTTAAACTTTGTAGTCCATTTGTCAAAAATTTGAGAATTCCTCTTCATACCATTAAGGGAATCTAATTCTTTGCATGTCATCAAAATAGGAGCCTCAAATGATGTAGCATGCTCAAGGACTAGAGAAACTAATCCCCTTAGGAATGTCTTCATCTACTCAATCTGAGTTTTAAGCTCATATTTACTTTGTTTATTTATCTTTGGCCATCCTAGCCTTGATTGAATCAATGAATAGATCCAAAGATGTAATATTCTCTCTCACTGCTTGCTTCCCTAGGTTGATTGTGGATATTTGATAATCTACCTCTTACAACTCTCTGCCATTGTTATCCACGATGGGGGTAGCAATTTATTCTATAATCTCTCCTAGTTCATTAACCCTCGTTGTGTGGAGATTCCTATGACTTTTCATTACTTTGGTTTTCTCTACTTCCACAACCACATCACTCCAACTAAGAGGTTAGATTTTCACCTGCCACCTCTTTTCCTAATTCAATTTTAACCATGAGGAAGCTTTAGGCTAAATAGGCACTTTCTTGTCACTTGTTTCCCTCTCACCCTGAATTTCACTAGATTTTTCCTTTGCCTCTAGCTCTTTATTCCCTACTTTTGATGAGGAAGCTTTATCTTTCTCCTTTTTTTTTCTATAGTTTCAATCAATTCTTTTGGTTCCTTAGTAGTCAACATATGTTCTTCTTCCCTTTCTTCTAGGATTTCTGATATTTCTTGCTCATCATGAACTTATTGATCTTTAATTCCTTTTTCTTTCTATTCATGTTGTTTAGTATCCACATGATTAACTTCAAGTACCTTTTCCTCAAATATGGGAGAAACTTTAGGTGAATCAGGTTTTATATCTGCTTGATCACTCCTTTGACCTTCTTCTTCATCTCGGTGTAAGGCTTCTTCTTCTTGTTCAGGTTTTGAGGGTGTGGGGGAAGGTAGATATATCAAGTTCACCACCTCAATGATTGATGACTCCACTTTAGCTTCTTTCTCAAGGGCTCATTCTAGAGTATTTTTAGTGGGGAGAACTTGTACAATAGGCATTACACCTAACCTTGACACAACCCCTGCTTTTTCTACTTTATAAGTCACTGAAGCTATTTTGAAGGCTTGTAGTTATTTCACCTTTTCTAGGATTTTTCTGTATTAGAGGTCTCTTAGGTATGTGATTTATCTTTTCTCTTCTATCTTTTGTATCCAATTGGAATTGATGAGGGGCACCTTTCTGTAGTCAATTTTTTCTTTCTCTTGAGTTGGATTTCCTTGCCCTTGAATCTTTTAATTCTCAACTCAATCCATGTGTTTCTCCAATACAAGACCTTTTCAGAAATAGCGTCAATAAATGGATCCTCCTTTTCTACCCAATCAATTGAGCCTAATGTTTTATTATCGATCTTGCTTATATTGTACATTGGATCCAATGTTTGACCATTGTCTGATAATCCTTTTGGGATATCATCTCTTATCTCAAATTCCTTTATTTAGAAGATGACCAGCCATTCACATCCCTTCTTTCAAACTCAAAATAATCTTGGAGGTCAGTTGAAAAATATTGAATGTTTGGCTTGTGAAATAATAACATAAAAGGACTAAGAGACTTCATCTTTCCTTTCAGATCAAAATTGTCCCTAGAGACATAAGTCTTTAAATTTAGTGCTTGAAAGTCCTCTACCTGGCAGTGTTAGCAACAAAAATGGAAGGGAACCCATAAAAACCCAAGTGAAAAGGGTATTTCTATTGAAAATAGGTTTTCATTGATGTCAAATTGTTGTCAAATTGATTTTTGTTGACAATGGTTATCAAAGGGTGTCAAGGCTATCAAATGTGAAGGTTGTCCAAGATGAAAGAGATTGTAGAAGTACTAGAATTGTCAATTGACTTAAGGTCCTAGAAGCATGTTGTTTATTAGTGTGTAGGCTTTCTAATCGATCATATCATTTATCAAGTAACATGGATCAAGTGGTGTGACTACCTTCAAATAGTTAGTGTATTTATTATACCATGTTGGGTATGTAGTCAGCATGAGTGTGGTGGTTCGAAAGGACATATTTTGGGCAGAGAGATTTCTAAATATGGTTGGCATTTCTTTTAGAAATACAACATTGCTCTGTAGTTTGGAAGGAGAGTTTTTAAACACTAGTTCTATCAGTTTTCTAAGTTTTCGGAGGTGAGGCTCACTATGCAAAGAAGTTTAAAGTGTCAAAAGATCTATCAAGCTATTTGAAGTTTGAGGCATGTGCAATAATGACTAGTTGTGTGCATAATTCAAATCTTGCATGTGGAGTGAGCATAGGAACTTTATAAGGTTCTTGTGGTGGTGCAAGGCATCAAGTTCTTTTGATGACAAGAAATTTGTGTTTGGACCGTTGTATTACACATTTCATGTAGTTTGAATTTATGTCCATCTTATGATGTTTGGTTTATCTGCAGATCCCTGGCCGACATGGAAGAGTGTTAATAGAGTGTCATGTATGTATTTCAAATGTTTAGATGCATTACAAGAGTAATGAATGGAAGGTATGTAAGTGAATGGGTTACATGTTTTGGCTATGAGTACATAAGTGTGAAGAAAAGAGGGAGTGATAGTATCAAAAGGTCATTGTCAATGTGGGAGAGTGTTAGTTGTGTATTTGGTGCATATTAGAGTTAAATTTTAAATCCACCATTATTTTTGTAATCCAGTAGGACTAGTGTTCTACCTGATGTATTATTTCAGTAGGGATCAGTGTCTCTTTTCAATGGGGATTGCTGTCTCTAGTAGGTTGGTGCCTACAAATTCATTTGGAGATTGGTGTCTCTAGTAGGTTGGTGCCTACATCACATTGTAAAATTCATTTATTATATTCTTTCTTGTGAGATTTCTCACCGTGGTTTTTCCCATCTTAGGTTTCCACATACATCTGGTGTTGTGCTTTTAATAATTGCTTGTGTGGTTCAATGCTCTTCATTCGAAAATATATATAATAGTTGTAAAAGTAAAGGTTTCTAGAAGTGTTTTCCAACCCCCTCTCAATAGATTGTGTGCCCTTCAATTAGTATTAGATCCAAGTTCCTTTGAATAATTCTAACAACTTAAGGTAGACCCAGGATGGCACATGAAATTTCATCTAGAAACAAAGTACTAGTTTTTTATGGATCCATTTTTTCTTTTTGGAAAGTTAGGATGGAGTCCTATTTGTTGGATTTAAGGATGGACATCTGGATGCCAATTATAGAAGGATATGAGCCTCTTGAAAATCTCCCTCCTAGGGATCAAACAGGAAAGAGGGCTCTTGAACTCAATGCTAAGGAAAAGAATTCTCTTTTATGTGGTTTGACTAATTCTGAATTTGTGAAGGTGATGCAATACAAAACAACAAAGGAAATATGGGACAAATTGGAAACAATCTATGAAGGTGATGACAAAGTCAAAGAGGAAAATTTGCAAACCTATAGAGCTTAGTTTGAAGGTCTAAAGATGAAAGAAGATGAGAACATTGTTGCATTCATGCTCAGGGTTGATGAAGTTGTCAACCATATTCGAGGTCTTGGTGAAAGTTTGGAAGAGAAGATTGTTGTGAAGAAGGTACTCAGATCTCTCCCAAGAAGGTTTGATCCTAAAATCTCTGCTATTGAAGAAGCTAAAGATCTAAATGCTTTAAGGTTGATTGAATTGCATGGAACATTGACTACATTTGAAATGAGATTTGAAAGTGAAGATTCTATAAGGAAAGATTTTGCTTTTAGAGTGTCCAAGAAGCAAGATGATGAAGATTCTAATTGTGGAATAGATTTAGAGGAAGAATTTTTTTTAGGAAGCTAAAAAGAGGTTTGGGTAAGTACAAAGGTAAATTACCTTTCAAACATTTCAATTATGGAGAAGTAGAAAATTTTATGGCTAAGTGTCCCCATAAGAATACTAAAAATGTCGAGAGAAATTATGGAAATAAATCTTCTCAAATAAGATTCAAAGGTTAGAGAAAACATAAGAGTTTCTACACTAATGAGGAAGAAGACTACTCCACTGAAGAAGATGAAGATGCATCTAGAGATGAAAAAGAAAAATTTGTGTTCATGGATTTTAAAATTGTTGAAGGAGATGTTGAAATGGGTTCCAAAGACAATGTTGAAGAAGCAAATCTTATGGAGAAATCATTGTGGGCTAGAAAAGAAATAAAAAAATGGACATAATTGTAGAGGAAGTGAGAGTTAAAGAAAGAGTATCAAAAGAGTTGAGGATTATAGAAAAGTTGATTGTTGATCTGAAGACACAAGGAAAAGAAGCAAAAATAGTTGAAGAAGTTCTAACAGAAAAATTACTATCAAGAGACAAATATTGAGAGAAGCTTGAAGCAGAAATTGTATCAGCTAGAAAAGATCTCGAGAAAGTAAATCAAAAATTGCAGTTGAAGTTTAGTAAAATTACTGAAACCCTAGATCAGATATTGGAAAGTCGAAAAGCTTCACATAGAAAAACTTATGTAGGTTTTGATGATCAGAAGAAGGTGACAAAATAGTTAGAGAAGACTACTAAGGCTATTTTGGAGGGGACGAGTTCCAAAAGTTCAAAGTCAGAAAGGAACATGGCAAGTGATGGAAGTATGACTCACAATGATGGCTTTATTCAAGTGCAGCGCAAAAGAAGATTTGGAAGACAATGGTACAATACCAAGTGAAATTTTCTTTTTGTTTGATTATTTTTTAATTGCAATAATTATTGACATAAGGTCATGGATTGTAGAGGAGTTCCAATAAGAATAAATAGTTTTTTCATTAATAATGCATTTGCACCTCTATATAATTTTAATGTCATTTGTTTCAAGTGCAAAAATTTTGGACACATTGCAAAGAAATGTACAAGTAATTTTGTGAGTTCTCCGTTATTGGAAGATGGAAGAAGTGATGTTTTCAAAAAGGTTTGGAAGAAGATGCCTGAGAAAAACAAGTAAAAAAGTTAATGATTTG